>VZTQ01006768.1:0-16469 GCA_013400755.1 Pelecanoides urinatrix
CTCATTAAATGCATCTATCATATATTCAAATACAAGAGGGGACAGAAAGATGTGATAAGGAAAATCTCTGACCAAACCCAGTTTTGTTAATAAATTAGATTTCCTATTGCCTTGTACACCTGTTGAGCTTTTAGATAACAGCTTTGCTTTTCATGTTGTACAGATAAGCCTGGTGACTGAGGTTCAGAGAGGCTCCAGCCTCCAGCACAAACTCACATCCTTGCCAAGGGGCAGATTCACTCAGCAAGGTGGAGCTTGCAATCTCCTAGGCTCAAGTTTAATCCATTAAAATACAGCTTCTCTCCCTGTACAACAGGTTCAGAAGGCAAAACTCTACTGCTTAGCTTCAGAAGCTACTTAAATCAGTTTACTATTTCATAATACCATTCTTTTCTTGCCAGGTTCTCCAAGGAGAAAATGCAAAGAAGTATCTCTATTGTTAAGAGCTTATTACAAAATCCATTCTTGATCTGTATTTTGCCTGCTTTTAGTTCAGTGAACACAGAGCAAGTCAAATAAGTAACAGTCAGGCTATGTCTTAAGAAATTCAGGCTCTCTCAACAGCATCACAGGCAGACTCTCATTATAGTTCATTTCCTTCTGGATATAGCTAGGGATTTGGGGATCAAGGCATCGAATGTAACATCCCCAGCATTCACTCCTGTTCCCTTTTATCCCCCAAGTTAATTCCTTCATTTCCCATCTTTGAGAGTCAAATGTAAATAATACCTGTATGGAGAAACCCTGCCCTCGAAAGATTAAACATGCTTTCTGTATCATTCAGGTGATTTAATATTTGCAAACCTACCCAGCATGGAGATTGGTGCCGTGGGTTTAGTGGTTGTGCCTATGGTTTGAAAATGAGTCTGATGATACTTCTCAGAGAGGAAAGATGACCGTGTGGTTAAGGCACTGAATTTTAGTGTGTCTTTGTCACAGATTTCTCATGTTTCAGTGGGCTGTGTACAATCCTTTTTTATGGTTATCTGTATGCAAATTCTCATCCAGTGGTATCTTGGCAGTAGAAAAACTTAGAAATCTTTTTCCTGATTTTTTTTTTCTTTTTTTTTCTGTATGTAAAAGGGGACTATAGTGTTTCTCTACCTTTGAATGGAGTCTTCAGGGTAGGGTCAGATCCTGCAAAGACAAAAAGCATCTACTCTCAGGTTTCTTCATCTCAGGTTAGTATTTTCTAGATTTGCCCAGGCACATCAAACCAATGCGTTGTTGCTGCCCCTGCTTAATTTGTTTGGAAAATAAACCTGAAGCGCAATGTGCTGTGATTACGCTATCAGCGCCCACAGCTGTACAGCAGCACTGGGCACAAGCCTTCAAAGGTAAAGGAACAGAAAAGCAGGTGGTGGTAGATGACATACAAAAAAGTTCTATTTTTTGTACAATGTGACCCATATGTCAGTGAGCAACACTATTATAAGATCATTTACTACTTACCAGATTCAACACACAGAAAAATAGCTTGACAGAAGTCCTGACATTGGGGAAGGAAGTGGCATTTTTGCCATAAACTTTACAGAAGCCATGACATTATTCTACATTGTGTGACCGTTACCAGCAAAATCATATTTTTCTTTATAAAATGCCATTACTTTTACACTTGTGAGCATATCATAAAAGCTCAACTAGTGTCACTTATACTCTGTGCAAGCAACTCCATGCAAACTACTGGAGCTGTGACAAATCACAGTAGCTAACAGTCTGTCAATAATCGTTAGCCAAACTATACGCACACATAGAATCATAGAATCATAGAATCATAGAATCATAAAGGTTGGAAAAGACCTCTAAGGTCATCGAGTCCAACCGTCAACCCAACACCCCCTATGCCTACTAAACCATGTCCTTGAGCACCTCATCTATACGTCTTTTNGGCCTCGGCCCATCGATCCAGCCTGTCCAGGTCCCTCTGCAGAGCCTTCCTGCCCTCCAGCAGATGACAGACATGACAGGCATCAAACTAAAAGAAATTAAACATATAGACAAATCCTTGAAAGATGTCTGGTGGTCAAAAGTATTCAGCGAATACTGTAATAGATCATTAATTTAGTAATTAATCTAATAAAATAACTAATAAAATAATATTGTCAGCACCTAAAGAGGTGACCTTCCTTGAGAAATTTTCACACCTGTAAGTGAAAAAATTCCATAACTACAAAGCATTTGGTTGAGAGGTATGGAGGATGAAGAAATGTGCAGATATAGTTATAAAATGGCTTATTAATTGATTAAATAAAATAGCATGGCATTCTTAAAATAAATGTGTATGTACTCAGAGGCAAGAAAAAAAGCTGAATATGTTTTGAGATAGCTCACTTATCGTGCAAAGGAAGGAGATTTGACTCTTCCTTGATGGGGTTAATTTTCAAGTCAGCCTGGCTCTAACTCCAGGCTTCAATACCTGCATGTTCGGAGTACATTGGATTTTGTTTCCCTGGACAGAGAGGAAGATACTCGGGGCACCTGAGTACCATTGTCAGCTATTCTCCTGTCTTTGCCACAGACAAATTTTGAGGAAGAACTTTCAGGGATTGCAGATGACCCTAACTCATAGGTCAAGTTGGCGAAAGCATCTTTAAAGGTCAGTTCAGGATAAGCGGGTGCTTCAGTTGCATTAGCACACACTTCAAGCTCTGGATTAAACTCAGTCTGCCCCTTAAAAAAATACCTGCAGGATCACTTCTACCATGCAGCTTCTTACCAGATCAGATATTCCCTGTTGTCTTTCAGCCAACACAAATGTGACATAAAACCTGTATGGGGTGCTAATTTGAGAAAGGCAGTGGCAGTCAAGTGCGTGGTTCAGATCTGGAGCAAGCAGTGCTGCTCTGTGTTATGGCAGAGTACAGATCTAATATTAATCATTATGGATCCACAGCGTCAAGCTAACACAGACAACTTGAACACAGAAATATATTTGCCTATATAACTTTATACAAATTTTGAAGAAAACAAATGCAAGATAAGTGACTATTGCTACCTTCTTTTTTTGCTGCAAGGCTGACTTGCATGTTCTGCTGAACAACATTTAATAAGTGGGGTGCTCTATTTTTAACAGTAGAGCAGAGCTTTTCATACTGACTGGTTGTACTGAAAAGGGAAGAGAAAGGTCACAGATGTCATTTTGTGGTGAAAAGATGCAGAAGCTTATTGTAAGCTCTGTCTAGCATGCATTAGTTTTCTTATCCTGTTGTTATATAGTTTGCTAATTCAATATGAAAGCTGCTTACATGATAATGCCTCAAATTGTGTTATCAAACTGAGCCACTATTATGGCAATAAGAACAAAATAGAAAAGACATTAAAGTCTATTATAAGTCTGCCTTGACCCGACTGAAAGCCATGCAGCTCAGCCCTGAGGGTAGTCCAAAAAATCACACACACCTCATTGTTCATCATGGGTCATGTCAAGGTCTTGGACTAAGATTTTGCTGCAGGGTGTTACTAAACAACAATGAAAAAAAGGACTTTGGAGGCTCAGTACCTGCTGCCCTAAATAAAACGGATATTTCTTCTTTTCACCCACTCCATGAAGTAGTGCTGGTATAAACAAAGTGGAGAGTAGCTTGCATTGACACCACTCAGGGATACATTCTCATAAAGCGGGATGGTCATGTCCAGTCTGCAAAGCTCTTTGCTTAGGTGTCTCCTTTTGTGCATGTTTATGTCGGTATGTACTCGAAATAAAATGAGGGCTGTGTTGCAACCTAGTGTGATGCCAAGGATATGTGTTGCATGCTATAAAGCTGTGTAGGGATGTTTAAGGACATAAACCCCACTGGCATTGTTTCAGGCTGGATGTCTGGATAGGATGTGGTCTCATTTGTATCGTCTATTAAAGGTGGTCTTTGGGGAAAACTATTTCTAGAATCTCATCCAAGTGTTATCCCAGAAAGAACTAGTCAGTTCACTCCAAAAGAGAGCCTGGAACTGAAATAAGGCGATGTGGACAATGATCCAAGAACAAACCAAGGAGTTAATTTACCGGATAATGGGGAAGTACGTAATACACAGTACATAGTTTGAAACTGTTAGGAATGCTCTCACATAACCAGTGAAGGAAGAACTTTCACTGGGTCAACCACTGGGGGCTACTGGTCTGCTAATGCAGCAAGAGGAAACACATGAATATGAATCCACCCGCTTCATCCTCTAGGAGAGCTTTTCTTCCACCCTACTTAGGTCTGCAGTTTTTTCTTATGGAGAGCCGCACCTTTCAACTTTCTCCCCACTACTGAAAGAACAATACCTGATATCAAAAACTTGGAAAGTCCTCCTTGATCCTAAGACAATTATATTGGGAAAGTCCTTAGGTTTGAGCTCAGTAGTTTCAAAATCTTCTTCCATTAAGGTCTCTTTTAGGTTCTGATATTTCTTCCTTATGCAGTTTCATGTACTGGTGGCTGACCCACAATCTCTTTTCCACCTGGCTGGAGATAAACCTCACTTCTCCCAGAAATCTCAACAGTCTTGAGGGGTGGTCTGAGGAGGAAGAGAAACAGTACGTGATTAAATCTGCTGGTCTTCCAGACTTATGAATTTGGATTCATTATGGACAAATAGTTTTCCAAAAGAAACTTTGTGTGGGATTCAGGTTCTGGTTAATACAGGTACTATTAGGTATTGATCCATAAATTAAATGAAATTTGGAAAGTAATTCTGTTCACCCCAAATTGACACTTAGTGTTTGGTTAACTGAATAGGGAGTATATTCTTTATCTCCATTGATTGTAAAAGGAACATTGAAACCTACTTCACATGTAAATACCTAACAGGTCTTAATCAGGACCTGAAACCTGCCTGCCAATAAAACAACTAATTTTAATTTGCCCCTAGTTTATTGCACCATTTCGTCCTCCCTAGTCAATAGTAACTTCCATAAATGTTTCTCTAAGTCTTCAAAGTGAGGCAGATTTTAAAATGAAAATATTTCTTGAAATTATATTGTAAAAGGAAGGGAAGGGAAGGGAAGGAACAAATAGCTATATTTTCCTCCTTAGTGTATCAACATTGACTAAAAACCTTTCAATAATATCATACATTCACCTGGCAGTCTATAAAATATTATTTGATAACTTTTCTTTTTTTTTGGTTTAAAAATTGGCATATTTCATATGTACATGTACAAGATATAACCACCACGGTTTTAGACTCTAAAAGCATGTGATTGTGTTGAATGAATTGATTGAAACCAATGTGATCATGGCAAGGGAAGCCTTTACTTGAAATTGAACACAGGTACAATGAATCAAATGCTGTTTCACCAGGGTTCATTTCCTCCCTAAAGGAAAATTTGGACAAGAAGTTGAACGCAGACTGCCATGGCAGCTGCATGATACCTGCCTATTATCTTAAATTCTTCAAAAAATCAGTCAGTCAGGAGAAGGGTTGAGTTTTGATCTGTGCTCCTGCAAGGGCTGGGTGTCTGACTTTGCCAGGGCAGTGACAAGAGCTGATTGGCATGTGAGGCACAGGTCACATAGGAATATTCTTCCACTTACTAGGTCTTCTGGGGAGCACAGTGTTATAAAGTGTGTGACAGTGTTCTAAACCAGAGGAAATCAAAATTCACTGGCTACAATTTCCTTCTTTTTTGTTGTTGCAGCTGTTTGGGGGGCTGTTAGTTTCCTTGTTAATACAGTGAGTAAAAGTTACTCTGCTTTGTCCAGGAACAGCAATTGCAGCTGCCAGTGAAGGGTCAGGATGTTTTGTAGCCACATTTTGTATTCATAATGTTTTTAATCTTATTGTTGTGACAAAAAAAGCTTATCTCAAAGCAACTGATAAAAGCCTTTCCTAGTTATTTGCACATATCCTTCACGTACAAGAGGGTATGCACAATAACAACCAAACCCTGCTGCGGTGTGGCATAACTAGCAAAGGAATTCAGACAGTGGTGGAGAAAGCTGAAGGAAGTTATTGGCCCTTTTTTCAATCTAACAATAGAACAAGTTTAGCAATCATACAAAATCTATATGTGAAGATTACATATAGTCTTTCCTAGAGTAGAGTAACAGTGCAGATTTATAGCCTGCAAGCTGTTATCATACCAAATGTCTGTAGTGTTACAAGCAGTGCCTGTCTCTTACCATGTTCCCTTTCCTCCTTTCTACTCCTCCCTCTTCCCCTAGAATATATCCACTTCAGACTGAAAAAAAAACCAGCAAACCCAAACAAAAAAACCAAAACACCTTTGCAGCTTCAGTCAGATTTGGCACTTTGAGCTTTAATTCTGTTGGTTTTCTTTTAGATGAGTTTCTAACTTCAGACCACAGGAACTGGTGGGACCATCTTTTGGGACCATCATTTTGGGATCTCTCAAGAGACACTCATAAGAAGTAGTTTTTTCTGCCATCTCAGTGCATAGGAGACATCTCCAATTGAATCATGGGATGGACAGGGAAGGAGTGTTTTTCTCTACCCTTTAAGTTTTAAGAGGTTATAATTTAGAAACATAGGGCTGACAAGAAATTTGTGAGTCAGGGTCCTATTCCTTGCCACCTCAGACTGTACCATGCTCCAGATAAATTAACTGATATCCATTTTAAACCTTGATAATTTTATTTTTACTTCTAATACCATGACTGGAAGCTTGTTCTAAAATCACAGTCTTCAACCTATATTTATTTACAGTCATTTTATAGTGATTTGTTCTTACATCAGTTTTTCTTTTTCATCTCACATAGCTCATCTCCCTCCCTGTGGTTTATCCCATTGACATACCTATAGAGAGGAATTATAGCTCCACTTTGCCTTTTGTTTGCTAAACAAAACTATTCTTTTTAGTAATATTCAAGAGGCTTTCAACCCTGGCCTATGCTACTTCTCTCTTTTTTACACTTTCTTCTGGAAGATGATGATCAGGATCTTACCTATGAGGACAATAGTTATGAAAAACACCTTGTTTAATTTGTCTTCAGTTACATCTGCCTTTTCCTAACCTTGTTTCATTGGCATTCTATAAACTTTCTCTCACTAGTTAGTATGACTATTTTTTTCTTCTTCGCAATTGGTGAGCAGATAGAAAAACAAACAAACAAAATAAAATATTGTTTCTCATTAACTGACTCTCTGTGGAAATTACACTATCGAGTTTTGCCATGGTTATCAATCTAATCCTCAAATTGTGACCCAGACAATGGGACAGAATGCATCCTCTGCAAGTTTGCAGGTGATACAAAACTGAGATGAATGGCTGATTGATATACCAGAGGGTTGTACTGTCATCCAGAGGGATTGGCACAGGTAGGAGAAATGGGCTGACAGAAAACTCAGAAGTTCAACAAAGGGAAATGCCAAGTCTTGTCCCTGGGGAGGAACAACCCTCACCACCCCCACAGGCTGGAGGCTGACTGTCTGGAAAGCAGTTTGGGAGAAAAGGACTTGGAGGTGCTGGTGGTCACCTATTTGATGATTAGCCAGCAATGTGCCCTTGCAGCAAAGAAGGTTATCAGCTTCTGGGGTGGTCATCAGGTCAAGGGTGGTGATCCTTCCCCTCTGCTCAGCCCTGGTGAGACACATCTAGAGCGCTATGTCCCTTTCTGGGTTCCGCTGTACAAGACAGACATGGACATATTGGAACTAGTCCATCAAAGGATGGAGAGGCGATTCAGGGATTGGAGCATCTTTCATGCAAAGTCAGTCTGAGAGACCTGAGACTGTTCAGTCTGGAGAATAGAAGGCTCAAGGGGGATTTTATGAACGTGTATAAATACCTGATGGGGAGGAGTAAAGAAGATGGCACCAGACTTCTCTCAGTGGTGCCTGGTGACAGTACAAGAGGCAATGGGCATAAAGTACAGGAAATTCAACTTGAGGGTAAGATAAAAACTCTTTTCCATCAGGGCTGACGGGACAGGTTGTGGAGCCTCTGTCCCTGGAGATATTCAAATCCCAACAGGACACAGCCCTGAGCAACCTGCTGTAGCTCACCCTGCTTTGAGCAAGGAGACTAGACTAGATCTCCAGAGGTCCTTTCAACTTCAACCACATGGTGGTTCTGTGATCATCCAGTTCCTCCTAGCTGACATATTCTACTGAATTGACAATGGATTTCCATTCTTTTATTAGCAAAGACTCTCAAAAAAACTAATTATGTCATGGACACAACAATATATTTCATAATGTCAGTCCCAAGATGACCATCCTTAACTCAGCAAAGAGCCATCCCTTCAGTTCAATTATTTTGGGGGGAACAGCAGACTTAATGAATCATCTCAACCCAATAAATACACAAGTAACAAGGATGATGGACAACACATTTTGCTTTCAGTACTCTAGAAATCTTAAAATAACCACACTCAATAGCATTCTAATCCAAGGGGTGATCACATTATCTGTAAGGTTACATCTTCTTTCTTTGGACTTGTGATATCACACAATATTTTGTGAAGCAAAAATCACTGGATTTTTTAGAACTTTTTTACTTTGGTCAAAATTATTTTTAGACAAAATAAAATACTAATAGATAAGACTGCAAGTCTGGAGTCTGCTTAAATCCATAAAAAAGACAATGAAAACATTTCCATTGATGTCCACAGCCTTGGGGTTAGCCCTTTGTGTTCTAAGTGGTAGTCACAGGCTTTCAGTGAAGAGTGAGAACATGGAGATCTTCAGCTACTCTCCTATTGCCTCCTCCCCAGCCACCAATATATCTTATATCTATAGCTTTACTTATCTATACTTATGTAGACCAGATTGCAGTCAACTAGCCCTCATCCAAACCTGAAACATATCTAGACTGAGTTATTCGATCGACTGCACCAGCAAGGTCAGATATAATAAAGCTTCATATGCACTGATTTGATGCATGGATTCATGGTGGATTCTCAGAGGAGTTGTGGTACCATCCATCCATTTTGAGATGAACGAACCCCTTATAAAGCTATCTAGAAACCCTCTTTATTTGTTAGAAGTCTAAATCTGACAGATTCTGACAGTCTGTCAGCCTCTTGTGTACAACTCAGCTGGAGCCTGCTTTACTTCTGTTTTGTCATCAGTTCTTTCATTATTTCTGAAATGTTAACACCAACTTCTAGCTGACTGACTTGAGGAGACGATAATCAAGCTAAACTAATTAAAGGTGATAATATAGCCCACCTGTTATTATACAACATTTTTTATAGCAAAGTTTGAAAGGTTTTTATTGTGCAGTTTTTCCTTCAGACAGTCCAGATTGTCAGAAGTATCTCATTATATCAGTAGTACAAAATATTGAATATTGTTGTTAGACAATAATACTAGCACAAATTAGATCATTAGAATGGAGGGTTTAACACATAGTCATTATGTTATCATCCAGGAAGACCTATTTTACTTTAAAATTGTTTGAGTGAAATCAGAACATTTGTATTCTTGATGAATGAAGAGATATGAATGTAAGGTTTCAAAAAAACCCAAATGAAAAACCCTGTTCATTTAAGCTATGAAATAGTATTTCACACTAGCGTGCCTTCTCTGAGCTCTGATAATACAACATTTATCCTCCTTTTTTTTATAATACAGAGCTTATAATCAATCATGAAACTTATGCAAAAGGAGTGTCAAAATCAGTCCTGTAAAGAGCGTGGTATTTTTGCATATGCTTAAAGAGCAGGTGAGTTATGGGTCTGTGAAACATGGGGATCCCCAGGGTTGGGCAATACCTATTCAAAGGGCTTGGGATTGCAGATTTAAACATAAGTGGCTACAACCCACCTAAGTTCCAAAGAGATGTCCAAGACTGGTTTTGTATCTCTTTATTCGTGAAGATCTTAAGAAGGACTACTTACTTGCTACAACCCACTTCCACAAAGGCTTAAAATATGACTCAAGAAAGAGTAAAATGTGGAATTAGTCCTGACAGTGCTGCAAAGCTGTAACATTACAGAATATAGCTATCTACTCATGTCCTCTTATTATTGTTGGGAGATTATTAAGTCTTGTGCACTCTTTTACTTCTGTAGAAATGCCTTTCATTTTTCCCTCTTGTCCTCTGTCATTTGTTGCAGTGATTTAGCAAAGCAAAGGGGATTCAAACCACCTGGGCATTTATTTATTAATGCTGGGTAAATAGAAGTTTGAGCTGTTTTTTTAATGTACTTTCCAACCTTGTTTATTATCATTATGCTAGCTTTCTGGCGAAAATGTTTTTATTGGCAAGAAGATCTGCAGAAAGCTCAAGCTCTGTAAATAACAATGGGAACAAGTTTTCCTGAGAGAATTAACTCTGGGAATTCTGCCCTGACAATACTGAAAACTTAATGAGCGTACCTTTATGATACATTTTGCTGAACAACTGTGAATTTCTGCAAGTGGAACATGGTGTTGTGACAGTCACAGTTCTCTGAAGAATGATCTGTGTGTCCAAGTTCTAGTCTGTCTCTTCCATATATATCTATTAGTCTACTAAAAGATATTACCCTTCACTGTAAATCTTATCTTACTAAAAGAATGTAATTTGAGTTCTGACCTTGAGAAATAAGAAATATTTGATATTTCTCTGTGCTACAATTTACATGCGAAGAAGGTCTTAGGATTAGCTATCAAAATACATAAATAAATGAATGAATGAATAAATAAATAAATAAATAATCCACTGCATCAAGTATCTGAGAAAGTTTAAAAGGATTTTATCTCTATGGCACAAGCCATATAGCATGATTCTACCTTGAAATGGCATCCCAACAGTCTATGAAGACTAGGCTCTAGGAATGTTTAAGTGACCCATAATCTTATTTATAAAAAATTAGCTGCCAGCAGAATGCAGGAGTTACAAAATTACTTTGATATGATTTGATGGTCCATTATGTCATATACAATAAAACAATTTCATATCAAACCACTGAGTTTTAGATTGGGTGGACCTTGTTATTCCCATACTTCAACACCTCAGAATACCACACAGCACCATGTCATTGAGCACCAGTTTGGTAAGAAAGAGTGATCTGAAACTTGTAGTAAACAATACCCTTGTTTTCCTGGAAAAAAAAAAATATTTCCCAGGAAAATTTTCCCTGAAAAAAATCAATATAATCTACAGTCAACATCAACCATAGTAATCAGTTATTAATATCTATTGGAAAACAGTTTAAATACGTGAAATTTATCTGGCATTATGATCTTATCCACTAAATCATATTTAACAGAGGAAAAGGGACATGGACTGAAGCTACTTGGGTGACACATGTAAAGATACTCCATGTATCTAAACACACTTTTGCATGCTTCTGAGCAGTTAACTTTTATCTCAAATGTTGGGAGAGAATGACATTATAATGAAAAGGAGTCAAATCACCCAATACATACATTTAAGTCTGAAGTAAAGTATTCAAAAGGAAGCATTTCCAAGGTACAATTCAATTTTTCACTCTTTCCTGGTAAGTGGTATTTAAGAAGCCTCTGCACCTATAAGAGCAGATGAGATGAATCCTGTAACTGTTCTAAGTTTCTTCCTTCCCTTTCCAGGATTTCTTCTAAGTTACACAGGTCAAAAGTAAGATCAGAAATGGAAAACTGAAAATCTTGCTTACAAGCACATTACTAGTCTAAGAGATAATTCTGTTCTGCAAGGTCCAAAAAGCCTAAAAAGCCTAAAATCCTCAGGATTTGAGGCTGGCTTTGGTTTACTTTTTAATAAAGATGAAGCAAATTCTGAAGATAAAGAGGGGTAGCATGACTTACAATCTATTTATTTTAAGGCTTTAGAGAAACTCTCTGTAGAAGGTTTATTTTTCTTTTTTTCTTTTTTTTTTTTTCCTCCTTCTGTAAATTCTGCAGACCAGTAGGAGAATTTTGTTCTGACAGCTTATCTAGTCTCAGGAAACATAGCCTAATTTACTAATTCATTTACAAGTTTCAGCATAACATACCAACATCTGCCTGTAAATTTATAGGTGAAAACAACTGGGAGAAAAGGAAGAAAGGAATTCAGAGGAAAAAGAGGAAGCTGCTGTAATAAAATCCAGAGATTGGTCTAAACCTGAATGAATCTGGAGACTGCCCAAAATGCAGAGGAATTGAAGATATGATTTTGACTCCAGTTTCATATTTTGCAGGGGAATCCATTCTGTAGTAATATGCCGTAATAGAAATGTCAGCTATCAGAGATAAATATACAGAAAAGAAAGAATCTCAGATAGCTAGACCCACAGTTCCTGACAGTTAACCTTTTATGAAAGCACATCATTAATTTCTTTGGTCAAAGACAATTAAACATGCTGAATTATTTTTGGTAAAACTTGGTGTCTGCATACATGTAACCCTCAAGCTGGTCTTTAAGAACAGTCTTTTATTCAAGAGGTAACACAATATAACATAAATATTTGGCTTCCATGTTGCTTTTACATTCAAGTGTTATCGTTAAATACAAAATTAACCACTATCACTTGAGAAGGTAGTTTAACAAGCGTTACTCATTTCTCATGAAGCAGCTATTTTCCAACTCACATAATTTACTAAGGAAATAATAGAGAAGTCATGCTATATGTTTGTACTAAAATAATAATAATCTGTCAGATTTTCAGGAAAAAGCTGATTCGTTCTGTAGTAGCATTCATTAATGCTGCAGTTCCCAAGGTCTTGAGAGCCAAGGGTTCTCATTTAAGAGAATGGAAACCACTGCACCGTCTGGGACCCTGTTTTATGTAATTAGGTGCCTGCCCAAATGGACTGGTCATTCAGAGAGCTCCATAATATGATTCTGTTTCAGCATTACTGCTCATGCAACTATGCAATCATGGTTTCATTTAAAATGCCACCACAGGCCTCTGAGTTTTCATGTGAAAAACTCTGCAAATGCTGGAAGATATAAAGGATCAGTTGTCCTTAGGATAACTAAATCCTTATTTGAAAGTATAACAGCTGACAATCTTGAGAATTTGGGAAGCAATGGAATGTTGCCATATGTGCCCAAGAATGTTTCGCTGTCTTTCCAAAGTTTAGGGACAGCATTCATGAATATTACAGTATTTATTTTACTTCTCTTCTATTGGGTTTTTTTGTGTACGTTTTATAGATGTATTTAGCACTTCCTTTAATTGGAAAAAAAAAAAAAAAGAAAAAAAAAGATTGTTTACCTAATATATTCTCAAGACTGTTTAATCCAACGTCAATGCCCAAACCAAACCCAAAATGTCCAAGTTTCAACACAGTACTTTCTCTACCAATTGGGGAAGAACACTGAAGAAACTAGGAATCTTGTGAATTAGAAGCACTGATCTTTTGATCACGGATCACTTAGCCCTTCATTTTATGAAACACTTCTTTCATCTCAGAAAACTACTAGCTGAACAGATGTGTCATCCTGTAACTTTGCTCTGAAAGTCATGTCATGAATCTTACCTTTCTTGCTGGGAATGCAGAGTAGAGTAAGGAAACGGTACCCCACCTCCAAAATCTAATATTGCTATACCTAATCAAAGGATTAGCAGTCCTTTGGAATAGCATTAGGAGTCAGGACTAAGAATACCATCTTCAGAACCTGCATCACCACAATGCTTACTTATTCGGAAACCCTACTTGCCTCTGCTAGCAAACGGTGCACTTGGGTTATATATTCAAACTAGCATTGAAGAACTAGTGTTGTAATGGCTTTTCCTATTAAGTAAATTTTAGGTTTTGTGTTTGGGTTTGTTTGGGTTTTTTTTAATGAATTGGAAGAACAGAAAAGTAGTCTTGGCTTTAGCAAGTTCTAAAGGAACCTTTACATGTAAAATCTCTTTGTATGGAAATAATTTGGGGGGGTTTAAACTTTAAGATGTAGTGTCATTGTTTCAGATATCATTATGTTTACAGAGTATTATCACACTTGTAGACAGGTCCGGATTCTAAGAGTTAGCAAAATGCGGTAAAGTCAGTTTCCCTATGGCATGCTTCTCCATTAATTCATACTCTGTTTGGTTATTGTCTTCTGAGCACTTAAGTATATACTGATGCTGAACCAGAATTCTCCTTTTTTAATGAACTCCTTAACATGCTATCCACTGACAGGTCAAACTATAGATCTAGAGGGAAAAAGGCAGTCATTGAGCCCTCCCACATTCCCAGGTGGGACTCCTTATAGACCAAGAAGAGCTTAGTGTTGGGAGTGGAGGGCTATGTCAAGACCTAATTCACCTTTGTTACCTCTGATGAGTTTGGTGTTTTCAAATACTGTGTTCACTGATAACTAACAAGAGATGATAAATCTGATTAATTCTTTGCACATAGGTCATTGAATAGTCAGTGAAGACAAATAATTTTACTCACGAATCCTACTACTGAAGTAGGGCAGGAGAGCTGGGGCTGGCTGGGACAGCCTTCAAACCATCAATATTCCCAAGAAAAGGCATTGCTTTCCCATTATCAATTTCCCTTGGCAACTGACATCTAATGAATACTGTGATATATTCCCTGAAAGGAGTTATTAGAATCCAAATTACAGAAAGATAAAATGCCTTGACACATACCTATTTCTATGAGGTTTTTAGACCCAAGTCCCCAGTGAAGCAAAGAGAACATGTTCTCCTTTCTAACACTGTCAACCTTCACTATCACAAGCACCCAAAATTAATAATTATTTAGCTACTGAACAATTATGACAGATGATTAATTGATCACAAGGAGCTAGTTCTCGTGGTGCTATTAATCAGCATGTCATCAAGCAGAAAGAGAAGGTAAGCAATCTATATCTGTTACAAACCATGTAAGGGACACATTACTCAGTCAGCATGAAAAGGTCATTGTGCAGCTGAAAGCAGGATGAGCAGACTTAGCCAGATTGATGAGAGTGTGTTATTTTGTGTATTTATTATCAGGGAAAAAAAATACCATTCTGTCTGTACAAACACTGTAAATAACTGGTTTACCGAAACAAAATGCTAAGAAAAGAGCAGATTGGTGAGCTGTCAACAACGCTTTAGTCTTCTATTGTTCAAAAATTAACAAATGTTTTATGGGGCAAAGGAAGATGCTTTCCCCTCCCACATGTCTGTGATTTTTTGCTAGAAGAATATTTTGCAGCTGTGGTCTCTGGACATGACAGGCCTCTATCACTTCCTCTCCTGATGATTACCATGCAACTCATTAAATACTGCTCATTACTGTCTGCTGTAGGGGGAAGTCTGTTTGGTAAAGGAGTGCAGGAAGAGGAGTAGACTGAGAAGGAAAGAGTGAAAGCAATTATGCATGCTCCATGGAGTGCTGGAGTTGTATGCCAATGGAAGAAAACATGGATGGCATTGACTGTAGGACAGCCAGGACAGCTTCCCTTCCTCACGCTTTCGAGGTTCTGGTTATGTACGTTTGTCACAGCAACTTTGAGGTTTGCCTATAGAGTTAACCTCAGGCAGATGTGATCTCTTTCTGCCTGTGTTTCAAGACAACCAGAAGCTATTGTGTTCTTGCATGGCAATTAATAATCTTGAACCAGGAGCTTATAAATATAAAGAATATTTTACATTAGAGCAGGGATGAAGAAGGCTTATATATGTCTCAGGCACTGACAGTTGCAATACCTTTTACCTAGTGGGATCTCCAAGGACAGGCACAGTATATATCATGTTCCAGAGTGTGTTTCCTAGTGCAGTGTAGCCAGGCTTGGGGATGGTATGAGCACCATCCATGCTTTATACCAAAGGGAAATAGTGTTCAGAAAGATTTTCCCTGGGATATATGTGTTAAATTTCTGATGGGTATGGATACCACTGTTTCCAAGGTAAAAACTGTCTTTGTTTTCAAGCTTCTCTCACCAGCAACCAGTGGTTTAAGATGGGGAATCCAAAATTAGTTATGTTTTAACCTATGGTTACCCAAGGGCCACTTTTTCCCTGCAGACGGATCCAGCTCAGCTACATAGACGTTGTACAGATGTCTTAGTAGAGAACTGTGTTTAGGCTAATTTATCTTGCTGAGAGAGAAAGTTTATTAGCCCAAGCACAGCATCACACTGTTGCAGGTGTGGTTTCTAGATCTGGCTGCCACCCAGCTGGCTTGGGACAATGGCAAAAAGAGCTTGAGTCTGTCTTCAATGAATTTGCAAAACTCCCTTAACTACTCCATAAAGATTTTTCTTAATTTCTTTTTATACCTCAATGTGGCATTGTGAAAAAGTATGTGCAATACATAGCTGTTATGGATTATAGGAAAGCCTAGGTAAAGGTTTCCAGGTGTGAGGTTCTCTACAGGTGTCACGAATGAGTGGTTTAGAGGCAGCTTAAAGAATCACTCTCAAAGATTTTAGCATAAAGTCATTTTAATAGGAATTTATAAAAGTGTGACTTAACAAAGTTCGATGGCAACTATTAAATTCTATCACTTAATATATGGATGAAAGACACAAAGGAAAAATTGAGTTAGAATTGAACTAGAATGTTTTATACAGAGACCAAAGATGCAAAAGGGTAAGAGAGACCCTACCATTGAATCATGAGGTTCAGCGTAGACCCCCTTGCTTTCTAAACTCCTGATGGAGCTTAGGTGCGGCTAGGTCCAATCTT
>VZTQ01006768.1:16686-73681 GCA_013400755.1 Pelecanoides urinatrix
AGCAGGAGTTCCTGGTACGGTCAGTGCCGCTCCCCACCTTAGCCACGCAAGAGAGCCTGGTACGGGCAAGGGACGCTTCACCACCCAACGCATTACACAAAGGCCAAGGCCTAAGGGGAGTTCCTGAGATGGTAGAGCAGCCCAGGGGAGGGGGAGAAATGCACCACATCAAGTTCTATGGCTTTTTTCTGGATGTCTGGAGCCAGTGTAGAAAGAGGAAGAAGAGGCAACAGGAAAATACAGACCCACTTGTGCCTTGATCAGACAGCTCAGCCCAGCAATTCATTCAGAGATATTATATATTCTTCCCTGTCCACTCTTTCCCTATTTTAGGCATTAGATTAAAAAAAAAAAGAAAAACATATTTTCTTTACTGATTACCTTATCTTGAACTTCAGATCAGTAGGTCATGATACTGGTTATCTATCTACTTAATCCATTTATTTACCGATTCAANCACGCACATAAGCACAAAGATATTTAAATATACAAAGCTATACCTGTTAAAAATTCCCCTCGAGTTCAGTGAAGTATTCACTTCAAATGTCTCGGCATTTCTCAACAGGTGAGGGTTGAGCCTCAAGGAGTGAAGGGTTTTGGCTCAGGTCCCATCGTTAGCTTTCAGCAACGGTCCTCTGAACTTTGCAAATTTGAGAGTTCGCGAGCTCTGAGAGGCGTCCCACTCAGAGGGAGGTGCTGGTCCCAGGCCGCTGCGGTCCAGGAGAGCTCAAAGGGCCTCACTTAGGACCGTTGTTTATAGCGTCACAAGATGATTGGCTTTAGTCATCCGTAAATTTCCATCCTGGCCACAATCTGGAACAGTAACACTGGTACCGTTCCACTCGAGCTATGATCCAGGTAAGGACTGTTCCAAGGCTGTCAGGGATGACTAATTATCCCCGCTCTCGTTCCCCACCTCGACCAGGCAGCAGGAGTTCCTGGTACGGTCAGTGCCGCTCCCCACCTTAGCCACGCAAGAGAGCCTGGTACGGGCAAGGGACGCTTCACCACCCAACGCATTACACAAAGGCCAAGGCCTAAGGGGAGTTCCTGAGATGGTAGAGCAGCCCAGGGGAGGGGGAGAAATGCACCACATCAAGTTCTATGGCTTTTTTCTGGATGTCTGGAGCCAGTGTAGAAAGAGGAAGAAGAGGCAACAGGAAAATACAGACCCACTTGTGCCTTGATCAGACAGCTCAGCCCAGCAATTCATTCAGAGATATTATATATTCTTCCCTGTCCACTCTTTCCCTATTTTAGGCATTAGATTTAAAAAAAAAAGAAAAATGTATTTTCTTTACTCTACTGATTACCTCATCTTGAACTTCAGATCAGTAGGTCATGATACTGGTAGTTATCTATCTACTTAATCCATGTATTTACAGATTCAAAAATATTTAATTTGGTTTAATAAACAGAACTTTAGATTCTTTCCTAATGGAAAATGCCAATTTCACAGATGTTTTTCCACAGAAGATGGCTATTATATAGAAGCTGCATTTTTCAATAATGGAAAATTTCCAAGCAGCTCTGTTATTTGTTTACTCATTTCTATCAGACAATTTGTTTACAGGTCATTTTACAAATATTTAGGTAGAAATTTATAAACACATTACTATAACAATTTTAATCATTCTTTCACTATAAAGTTTTTACTTATCTGCCACTCTCCAGTGGAATAACTTTTACATAAAGTGTCATACTCTTGTTCTTATCCATCGTTCTTTATCCTGACCTTCTCTTCTGCCTGGAGTCACAAAGAAGCAACATGCAGTTGGCAGAAATTTCAAGTTGAGAAAATGCAGCCACTTGCTTCATGGAGTTCACACATCTGCCTCCAGCCAGGAGTATGTGAGTAAGTTAGTGAGACCTTGGTATAAAAATACTAATGAAAATGGTGAAAATACAAGATGCAGTCAAAATTGCAAAATACAGGAGCAGATAGGAGAAAAAGCCCTTGAACTTCAAAGAAGAAACTAGTGATGAAGAATGTAAAGTCAGGAGATGACCAGAACCATGTAAGCTCTGACATGGTTACATGCCAGGAGATGCATTGTAACCCACAGGACCACGAAAGCAGTTAGCAGAAAGGAAGGCCTGAGATTTGACAAGCAGGAGGTTTCACCAGTGTTTGTCATACAAGTTTATATGTGATTCCTGATAAAGCAGGAGAATAATTTATCTGCACATGTGGACAAAGTTGAAGATGCAGATGAATTTGCACATAAATATGAGTCCAGCACTGAGCTGACCTAAAAGCTGAGAAAATTATTCCAGTTGAAGCATGGTTTCATGGTGTGCCCTCACCTAATGCAGTAGTCATCTGAAAACACCGTGACGTAAATCACGCAACACAGTGAGATCACTGTGATGGCAGTTTTACAAACTTTATTTTTTATTTCTCACATACAAAGTGTATATAGATGCCTTTGATGGGAAATAAATATGGCACTGCTTTCTCTAGTTAGATATTTTTAAACTACTAGGATGAACATATTTTGTCTTTCAGTGGTCATGTTATCAGAGAACCATATGAAAGTTGCATCTGCTTTATGCTGCTGTAATGAAACGTACAGGACCTGATTCACCACTTGGTTACTTCAATCTAATACCACTGTAACTCCTCTGATATCTCTGTAATGAAATCAGGAGAGCAGAGGAGAACAGACTTGCTATATTTGCTTAGGAGGAAAAATAGAATGCATTTTTGAGCTCTTTAACTCAAACTTCTGTAAGTTTTCCCAATCCTTTTCATTTCATAGACATAAACTTTCCAGGTAAATAAAATGGATCCAGAGTGAAACACGGTAACCACTTATTTGTTGTTTATAATAAATATAGAGTAGCTTGAAGTTACTTTAGTAATTAATGATATCATGTTAGCAACATATAAAGGAATTGAGATACTTTTGCTAAGTATGCTGCTAGGATTTGGGAGCTAAGATACGGCTTCCAAGTCCATATGCTTCTCTGAAATAGGTGTAGGGAAAGCCATGCTGATAAGTTTAAATGTGTACGCTATTGAATAACAGGCATTTTTTAGTACAGTTGCAATTCAAAATCTGGAATAAACTGTTAGTATCTGTGGAAAAAAAATCTGAATTTGATTCTTTCCAAAATAATCCTTTAATGGGAAAACAACTTGATAGCTATGTAAATGTTTGAAAAACAGGAGTCCTATTTGATGCTTATTTTCGAAAGGGCAATAGGGCTTGCGTCCTTCCTTTCTTGCTAGGGGCAAGCTTATATGAAAACACAAAAATTGCAGCTTATATTCCATCCAATATCATAATCTTTTAAAAAATCACCAACTGAGATGTCAGAAACCCAGGGTGATGTGGCTTCAGGTAGGGTATAAACAGCAGGAGCAAATGAACTTTTAAAAAGCCAAGATGCTGTTTTCCTACAGCTCAATTTTCTCCTTTCTGAGCCAGAGCATTACTTCTCCAAAATTGTGTTGTTTTGCTTTTCTTTTTTTTTTTTCATAAACACCTGAGGGAGGTATTTAAATTTAATCACATTCAGGTTCAGCACTCATCATGGTGATAGTAAAACAGGTGTGGATTGGGGGGAAGGTAGGATTTGCTGATTTGTGAGATCCTATCACTCAGCATCTGCTAGCCAAATTGCCAGCTAATCATCTGTGAAAAAAAAAGTCTTGTTTTGACAAGGAGAGCATTTCATCACCTGTGGAAATTGCCTTCTGAAATCCATAGCCTGGAGCCCAAATCTCTACAGGAACTGAAAGGAGAAATCACCATCTGTATTTCCAGTCCCTTCTGTTCAAAAGTCAGGTGATTGAGTGGATACAGTCATTGAAAAACTCCTTGGATTTTATTTGCTAACCTTGCTTTCTGCCCTGAAGGTGGCATTTGTTAGCACCCATGAAGGAAAATGTCTGCTCCGTAGGAGAAAACATAGGAAACTTTACCTGTTGTTTTGGTCAAATTGAGACACTCTGCTCTGTCCATCATCCAGCCTGGCCGGGCACAAGGCCATTCTGGTCCAGCAGCCAGGCTGTACTGATGCTAATGAGCCCTGCTGAGAGAGCAAGGTCACTAAGCATGTTTGAAAGGTCTCTGGGTTGGATCTGGTTCGTACATGTCTGGCAAGGAGCACGGGTGAACCTGGGAAGCAGCTGTCTACCTGGCTGTAGGAACATGTCGAGACCTGAAGAGTTTAACATGCTACTGTGAAGAATTAGACATTCTTATGGGAAAGTGAAACAAGGACTTAAAAAACAAGAGGAAAAAACCAACCAAAAAACAAAACAAGAAAGTCTGAAACATAACACATGCTCTTCCTAATGGAAGAGGTTTCATAATTTTGTACCACACTAGCATTTTCCCCTGAAGCATCTAATACTGCCAAAGTGAAAATACTTCACTAGATGGTTTAGAAATTGCTGTGTCCCCTTCCCTGTTGGTTGTAAGCACTTCCATCTTCACAGGTACCGGTGTGTTTGAAGAGCAAGATAAATAGAAAAGGAATTTCATATCTTATTAAGAGAGAGCAATAGCAATTCCTTCCTCAGCAGTTTGTTGTGCTGTGTGCTTTTCTTCCTCTCTGCCTGTGTTGACACCGAGGAAGTGGTCCAGGTCACTAGTCACCATAGTACTTGTACTGAATGAGATGTACAAGAAGCCTCGCAGATCCTCACAACCACAAAGGAAAGCAGAAGAGCAGATTCAAGAGTGTTGTTGTGATGAAGAGCACAATCCCCGCACTTCAAGCAAGTAAAAGTCTTAAAATACAAAATACAGAGGGAAAGGACTATCTGTGAAAGGTGTTCTGCCACCAACGTTGGGTAGATACTGATCAAACTGCCTATGTGTTAAAAGCAATATGTAAATTCCTTAGCTGGTCTTCTGGGAGCCATCTGCTCCACCCCTGCCTTGGTAGATTGGTACAGAAGTCAGTTCAGTATAAGCATATTCTTTCTGAAAACGGCTATTTCTTTCAAGAATTAGGGGTCAGGCAAGGTAGTATTGTAGGGTTTGGGGCATTTCCTCACCGGTCTGACAAATAAAAGTTTGTCTGTTATTGAAAACATGAATAGTACAACCAGGTAAAAAAAGTCCTCCTCCTCTGAGAAACGACAGGCAGTTCTCAGAGAATGTTTTGCAACCAGGGACCACTGTGTGGACTCTGCACTCTCAAGCTCAGTAGGTTACTAAGGATGCTCTTACATCTCACACCTCCAGCCCTCAGTTAAAATGGGTAGGGCGGCAGACAACAGCAGTGTGGAACATGCATATCCATTAATTTCCAGACACAATCTTTAATTTATTCAACAGCCGCAGATGGGAATCACACGTGGAAAAGATCCCTGCTCAGAGCAGGTCACCTGAGCTGGTTTTCATGCTGCACACCCCAGACGAGCCTTTGAAGATTTGGGTTGCTCTCAAAGTGAACTGAGTTCTCTTAAATAGCAGATTTTTATGTTCCTGTTTATAACGAAAGACATTTGAAAATACTAAAGAAATCAAATGAGCCTAATTCATTAATGTAGAGCAGCTTTACAGTAGGTGCTGTAAGTAATGAGACTGACTTAATTTAGTGGCTATGAGGAGCAGATTACTATGAGTTGAGCGAAGAATATTCCTGACAAGCATGAATGCAGTGTATACACATAAATTTATTTGATTGTTTCAAAATTTTTCACTTTCAGGTTAATTACTTAATTTACATTGTAAGCAGCCTTCCCCAAGAAAGTCTCTACTAGGGACAAAATGAAACTTCTTTGCTTAGTTGGTAAAATTTCAACAAGGAAAGTTGAGTATTGAAAAGACAATGTTGTCTGTAATTAATCTGGGATTCTTTACAAACTCATTCTCTATTTCTCCCTTAACTCCTGATTTTGCATTTTCTTCAGATCTACATTTCTGTTTAGCACGGTTCATGGGTGAACTGATGGATTTCACTCCAGAGACGTATGTTTTGGTGGTGGGCAAACTTCAGAAAGGATGGATAGTCTTTCTAGGCTAACATACTCATCTGTGACTCAAGAAATCTTTTGATTGATGTGAGTCCCTTTACTTCTCTCTCTCAAATACCTCATTTTTAGTATAGAAATAAAAAAAGTTTTCCAGACTCACCAGGAATTTTTTTCAGGGAGTTGCTGTATGAAAGTGTACATAACTATTGTAGTTACAGGCATTCATGGAGATAAAACACCCTATTTCAAAACGTGTAACCAGCAGTAAAACTATATTGCAACAAGTATGTTTTAGCACCATCTAGCTATCTTGTTAGGTAAGTCACTAGCTGTATAACACTCATGAAATCTGATCCTATCCTAGAAAAAAACCCACAATGCAATTCTATATATTTCTTTTCCAAATTAATTGCAGAAGTTGATATTGAAATATCTGTAAATATTTATATATTTTAAAATGACCAGCCTTAATGTATTAATCCTCAAATTGGTGTCTGTGTCTTAGTTGAAGATGAAGGATGGCAGAGTGTTAACAGTTTGCCTCTCATAGTTGTAAGAATTCAGTAGATATGAGTGAAATAGAATATTCTCGCCATGAAGCACTGCTGCAGCTCAAGCCATGACATTGTTTCAGCAAGGAAAGTCAGCGTATGCTTTTAGAGGCTGGTCTCCCATCTGTACAAGCTCTTTTAATTGACTCACTAGTATCCTTTGGTATGACTTTATTTTGGTTGCACCCCCCCCCCCCCCGAGAGGGCATGGTGGGGGGGAAGAGGGAAGCATTACCACTGTGTTACAAGAAGTGTGCGTGGGGACTGGTTTTCCTAGTAAGTCCCTGTCCGTAAGTGTAACCTCTATAAACTACGGCGTTGAAAAAAGTTTACCAATAAGCAGATACAGTATCTAAGGTGCTGTGAACTTAATCTATCTGTCAAGATCAAAGAGCGCTTTCAGAAAAATCATCAGATAAACAACAATTATCCACACTAAAGCCAGCGGCACCAGGCACCTAGGTCAGAGATGTGCCAAGTCATCCACCTCTCCTTGTTGCTGGCACTGGGATGGCTAGTAGACTACCTCTGATGTTCTTTGTGTGCAGTGCAGGGTTTTTGAAGAAAGAGGGGACTTAAAGTGAAAATATGCCAAGCTGATTAGTTTCCAATGATGTGACTTAATGAAAACCACATATAAAAAATAGTAGAGCTAAGAAGAACCAGCAGGTGAATACAGATGTCTGACACAAATATTGGCTGCTGTGCATCTTCTTCTGTGAAGTTTCTATGCTGATTTGGGAGTTGTGATGTTAATTGATCTGGGTCCTGATCAAAAACCCACTGTGTACAGCAAGAGTTTCCAGAGACTCAGATGGTCTGAGACTTCTTTTATCATTTATTCACTTGTTATGTAAGCATTCATTTTAATTTAATATTTGAAATTGCATGGTTAGTACTGGGACCTGGCTACAAAACAGCTTTGAGGAATCTCTTCAGGCATCTGAAACATAACACTGAATTTGTGAACAGCTGAAAAATGGGTCACTCAGTTCAAACACATGATATTTGAACATTTGTTAACACTGGTTAAATATGCAATTAATTTTTTTTTAACTGATTTTTTTTTTTCAAATAATGTTTCTGTGAGATAGCAGTTGTAAACTACTCTGTATTTATTACACTGTTAGCAGTATGTGGGGGCAAAACAATGATAAATGAGATGCAATGGAGCCTTCAGTACTGAAGGAGGATTTTAGTCGAAGCTGGCTTCCTGGTGTATCGCTCAGCACAGAAGCAGTTTATACAGCTCTGATATCCATCTGTGCAGGTGAATCAGGCAAAACCCACCAAGAATGTAAGTGAAAGAGTAGCCATCGTCTTCCTTCATGACTAAAAATAGGAAAAATTCAACTATAACAATAAGATGAACTTGGATCAGAGCCCAGCAGTCTTTCTTCCTACTGGTATTTCTTTATGTTCCTGTATTTTCTTTCAAGAGTAATATTTCTGTTACTATTTCTTTGGTAGAATTCTTTTATTTATTTATTTTTATTTTGTTGAAGAAAATTAACTCTACCCCAACCAAAACCACCCTTTCTTCTCATTCCTCCTGTAATGCACCCAATGTCTCTGGCTATGTTGAGGCCCCATTCATGGAGAAGGTGAGCAGGGGCAATTCCTATTATGTAGTGATTGCGTCTTACCTGGAGCTGCAACAAGTCCTTTTTTTAGTTCTGGTATTGTATCCTGGGTAGAAATAATGCTGGAATTCTTGTCTTGTGCATTAATTGTACTGTATCTGATATTTGCCGTCTTTCACTTCATTTTCACAATTTTTTACATGCATGGTGTCTTCTAACTATCAGTGAGAAAGACAATGAAATAGGAAATGAATCCCTATTACACCAGCAGGACACCACTGAGTCCAGAGTGCACTCATTTTTAGTGCTGTCTTAGTCAACTCAGCCCAGCTTTGTTTTAGGAAGAAGTAGAATATGCAGGATTAATTTTATTTGGGGAAATAAAAAGTTATGCTGAGGTGTCTCTAATAATTAATTGTCCCTATTAACTGTTAGGCAAAAGAGGTGTATTTTTAGCAGACTGCTGAGAGCTAAAACAAATTTAAACAGACTTTTGCTTGCTATATGCTTTGCTTTAGCTCTTTCAAGCCAACAGGATATAGAAAATTTTTGTTAAGAATGGAAAAGAGGCAGGATATACAACTTGGAGGACAGTTGTATTCTTCCCTCTTACCTATTCACCTAAACTTAACCTAAGAGAAGTTTCTCACCAATTCTAGGTGTTGCCACCATTAGATGGCCACTGCATAGTGCATTTCTGATCTCAGTTTTGGACCTTTGAAGTCCACATCTGCCTAACTTCAATTCTAAGAACCAAGACCTTTTTCAGAATGTGAAAACACCACTAGCTACAAAAACTGAGATATCTCATATGGCATGCCGTCACTTGAGAATCCCTCTGCAATTAGCAGAGAGAATAGATGGGCTGAATCCTCCTTTGGCTGTGACTGATTCTCCACTCTGACTGTAGCTTGCTACAGCTACAGGGTCGCCTTAGGTACTTCAGAAAGTTCTTTGAATTTAGGTGGGATTTGAGTATTAGACTCCAAATCCAAACACCATGTATGGGGATAAAAGCATTTCTGCTACTCCATGCTTGTTCTGAAGAGAAAAATATTAATAATTCTAACGTTGCCTTGGGCATCTTCTAAGGTGGTACAATTCTGTTTTGTCCTTAAATAAAAACTTCACATCAATGGAATGGTATTGCCCAGAGAAACTGTGGACTAAATTTATTTCATGGGAGAATAGGCAAGAGCTGAGCTTTGTATAGGTTGCAGAACTGATTCAAATTTCCCAGTTGTCTGTTAGACAAAATAATTTCCATTCTTCATGGAATTTACGTGCCTTATGGAGCTTTCATTTATGCCAGCTCCAACTCCAGTGTCTTCAGTGTACCTGTCCCTCCCAGTAATCTGCATATCTAAAAGAAAATGCAACCTCGTGGAGTCCTTCTCATTTCTTGAAGAGATGAGATATTTAAATATGAAAGCTGTTGAGGGTCTTGGCAGGAAAATACAGAGTAAATGGATCACCCAAAACCTGATTCCATCAATTACATGTTACAGGTATGTAATAGAGAGATCCAGTTTTGAAGCTTACTTTTCCTGCTGTATATGTGCAGTGTATTTTAATAACTTCCTCTGTGTAGATGCTGCTGTGGAGCAGAGGTTCTTCGCTGTCAGGATAACTATAGGATTATAGATACTCAAAATGCATGTAATGTCAAATTCTTCAGCCACTAAAATGTTATGCCTGAGGCATTACAAGGCTCATTCATTTCAAATTTGGTGAGTCACATTGTTGCACTGCAGTTAACAGAATTTTGCCACATCATGTTGGAATTTTCTGTTACAGCAACAGGTTTCTGAGAGCAGAACTTACATTGTAAATTATCCTGATTTACTGAAGGTTACTCTGTGATGAAAGACGGCAGTGTGCTTAGAAGAGCACCTGTTAAGCAGATCAGGGAGATACAGGGGATATCTTTTCTGGGCACTGAACCAAGGAATGACCAATATTTGTATAGGAAAATGTTATTTATATAATGGAAATATTCTCCCAACACTTTAAGAAAGCCAGATAAATCCCATATCTAAATATGAGACAGCACTCTTCTTTTGGGAATGGGGGAAAGGGCAAGTCTGTAAGTGACAGATTGTCAAGCCTGTATTAACTTTGAAGTTCATGGCTTTTATAGGTTGAAGAGATTAATCTTTTAAAATAACATTCGTATTTATCATTCTCATGTAGTTAATCTGGTGCACAGGAAAGCTCTAAAGTAAACACACATCTGGTTAACAGAAGAGAAAATATTTCGTATGAGAGATCTCAACTGACCTAAACTGCACTATTTGAGCTTGTATATATGACTGTTCATTCATGTGGTAGCAATAGTTTAATGCAGTATTATCTATTTTATTAGTTTTCATTTGTTCTGCATTCTGATAGTGCATAAAGGTCCTGATTGCATTTGAGATGTTGTGGGGTTTTTACATTGTTCAAGAATGCTGCTTGCCAAGACAGCACCTCAGTAAAATTGGTTCTTTGCAGGCCAATTTCTTAGTGAAGATCAATTAAAATGTCAAGGCATTTATCTCCAATTTTTGGGTGAGTTTTCCTTCCTAATGAGAACATGCAAATCCCTACACAGTCATGCACTGAAATGATCAGAGGTCTATCTCATCCCCATGCTGTATCTTTGGCAGTGAACAACAACAATGAACAATGAACAAGACTTTGGAAACTGTACCCAAACCTTTCTGCCACTAAAGCATTTAATAACTTTCTGAGCTTAAAACAAAGATGAAAACTGCCCATTAGCAGGAAGCACGTCATGCTTCTCAGGGCTGTCCCCAGAAGCAGTTGTCTGAGACAACGCTTCCTTTTCAGGGCCTGCCTTTTTGTTTTTCCCTTTTTGCTTTTCCCTTCTCCTGTGTCCAATTTTCTCACCTGATAAACTGGGATTTCTATTTTCCCTCTAGGCCAGTGTCTAGTTGGTACAAATCACGTGTCAAGGGAGAGCTGTTGCACTAGCATGCAGAGACGAAGCTTTCCAACAAATGATGCTCTTGCTAACTAAATGTTTCCTCTCTGCCACTCACCTTTACCTCCTCTGCAACGCTGTGTTACAGGAGCACAGCAGTAAGAGAGGCAAAGGCCATTGTACTGGGCTACAAATAGGTATAAGATACAGGTTTAGTATATTTAGCAAATATGTATATTAGCATATTCAGAATATTTCTATATTTAGTAAATATATGTGAGATACAGGTTTAGTTTCGAGGGGAGAATCTGTTGCTCAAAAGGGGATCTTCCATCCAAGACAGATCGAGGATATAAGGGATGCCTCAACCTGCAAAGACTATTAGAAAAAACCAGAAGAGATTCCTTCATTTTTGGGCTTAGTTGCACTAGCCTTTGTCTGCAACAAGCAGATGAAGTTTCTTGTTCTGTGCTGGAACAGACAAACTCTAGGGGATGTTGTGGAGTAACAAAGCCCTGAGCCTTGAATGTGAGGTGTCCAAAGCAGAAAAGAAATCCTACTTGGTCCTCAAATCACGTGATCGCTCAGCCTAGAATTTAAAAAATCCTCATGCCATGAGCTGAAATGGAAGATTTCAGTAGCGACAAGATGGTCTTTGAACATCTGAAAAGAACTTAAATGGGGGAGAGTTTATATATACGCACACACTATATGTGTATATTTTTACTTCTATTCATATATACTTTCCTAAGAAAAAATCCTTACAAGCAATATTTCCAAAGTATGTGTGTCTCTTGTACATCAAACTACTTTTAGGACAAAATGTATTTTATGCAAATAGCATTTCAACCACTTGCCACCATTAATCAAATTGAGCTCTCAATGTAAAGGAGTCACATGCCATGTAAATATATGACTGCTGCTCTAACGGTTGCCGGTTGCTGATGTCTGTTGAGGCACAGCACAAGCTGTGCAGGCTTACAGCTATCCATGCTTCCATGGCTTTTCACAGTGACCCCATGCTCAGATGTCCATGGCCTTCTGCTTTCTTTCAGGGTTATAAAGTCAGCTTCACCTCCAAGCTGCTCTGTGGGTAGGAGAGGTCCTGGGTCTTTCAGGAAAAGAGCAGGCATCATTGTCACGGCATTAAAGGAAACAAAAATTGTTTCCTTTGAGCAACAGATTATACTAACATTAAGCAACAATTACTGTAATGAAAATTATTGAAGCAGCAAGGTATCAGACAAGCTGTGTACATCTGGTCTGTTCATCTGCTTCTTTGGAGAGTGCTTCATAGACAGAGACTAGCACAGTGGTGTTTGTCACATTTTACTAGAAGGAAAGCAGAGGATGCTGTTCTCCCTCATAAGGTTCAATTTTAGCCTCTTGAAGGAAAAAACTCACGCAGTATAAACACATCCTTGTTTTTCTGTAAGTACAGGCTAAGCTTCTTCATGTTGTAATTGCAGCAGATGTAAGTAAGTTTAGATTGAGAAAGTCTAGGTACTGCAAGAATAAGTCTTTTATCATTTAGTAGTTGAGAGTGTGTTAGGAAGTCCCATGCTGCTAAAAGATGCCATCTTGTAAATGAGATGTAAATTGGAGGTCCTGACTGTTTGTGATCATTAAAGATTATATGAAGAATAGTGGTGATTAACTCTAATGTCCTGCCAAATTCTGGTGTGAATAATTATTTTTTTCCGAATGGAGAAATTCGCCTTAGACCTGAAGTCAGATTATACATTATCCCTGTCCTGATGTTTGGTAGTGTAAATTGCTAGCTTTCACTCCTTAAATTAATGCAAGTTAGTGGCTATCAAGTCATATGAAAGCCTTGTTTCTACATTCAGCTCGCTAAACAGGCAGTTTGATACTTCTTTGCACATTTGGCTGAAGGAGTTGAATACCTTACAGCCTTTCCAGCCAAACTGCAACGCTAGACAACACAAATATTCTTAGTCTGCTTCTATATTATAGTTTCCACCACTGTTGAAGGTAGTTGGCAGTAACTGGATTTGGACCAGGGCAGATTAAATAGTACTCGCATGAAGACACACATGCTGTTTGGCTGGAGAGCAGAAACCTGTCTGACAGACGCTGATGAACAGCATGGCTTGGTGACATCTTGCGTCGTATCCAAAATAGTTATGTGATTATGCCTTAGGGAAACCTTCAGGGGTAGTACCTGACTGAAAAAGATGTGGGGGGAGGGGGTGTTTGTGAAAAAAGACCAAAAACTTCTAGTACATTTAGTTGATTAATTTTCAAACTGCAGATAGCATTTTTGTTTCACATCTTAGATTAGCTAAAAAAGTATTACCAGTTTAGCACAGATATGACTGGTTTTTTTGTTTGTTTGTTTTGAAATTCTTTCTGATCAAAACGAGAGAGACCTATGTATTTCCCATTGAGGTTTCTTTTGCTTTTCATCTCATAATGATTTTTATTTGTCCAAAACTGGGTAATGTCTCAAACTGAAATGTCATCCTGTCACTGTCAATGTCATTATTTGAGCCAAGGGCCTGACTATCTCTGACTATCTCTGAATTCTCTAATACTATCTCCAGACTTATTCTGAACTCTTAAATATGTGCTTGAAGATAGACTTTTGATTAAATACTCTTCTGATTATCAGTTATTTATGAATTTTAAGGTTCAGATGTAATCCACATTCAACTTAATCTAATTTAAACTACATGGAGCACAATAACTAGGGGCAGACAAAACCATGTCTGTCCACCATGGGCTAAATTGTTGCATACGTCCTGTAGAAAACTTGAACAAAAAGTGACAATGTGCAACAAATGCACAAGGCTTTTATGATTCATATGTTCAAGATTAGGTATGACCTTTGGCCAAGATATCATCCATCTGTCATTTACACAGTCTGTACGTTTTAATCCAGTTTCTATAACCTCTATATACCTTTTAGGAACATAATTCACCTGACTTTGATAATTCCAGGAAAAGCCAAGGCCAATGCTTTCCTGATAACCTGATCTAAGTATTTTCACTGCTAGAAAAATTGTATCTTTTAACTATTGAACCTCGCTACAGTTTTGTCAGCAAGACTGAAAGACCTGTCACCATTATCAGATGTCTTTTTTAACACTAACACTATGCAATGATTGATTCACTTCCTACCTTAATAAGACATACTCCTGAAATTTCACTTTCTAATTAGCTATTTTCCAATTCCTGAATCACTTTTTGTGGCTCTCCTCTGACTTCTTCATAACAATGATTTATTCATCTTCCAGGGATTGGAAGATTTGGCAGATTTTATTTTCTGTTTTTTTTTAGTCAGCAGCTTTGTAAAACCCTTTGTGGACATTGAAAATTTGCATGGGCATGCATAAAAGAGCATTCAAAGAAATTTCTCACCTCATGTAACGTCCCTTCCTGCAAAATATAACTTTCAGTGTACAGACTGTTCACTTTGACTGATCATTTAATGTCCTTCATGCTGCAATTCAAGAAATGGACCTTGAATCTCTCTGGATGGAGGACAAAAGAAAAAAGAAAAGCTTTCTGTCTTTGGAAGAAAGAGTTATTTACTACAAAGCTTGGGAGCTATAATGCAGCATCTTTTGAATTAAAACATTAATACCTGGCTGTTCAAATAAAGCTTTCTCAAAATGTGGGATGGTCTAGCATGACCTTGTTTATCCACCCCCATCATATTTCATTCCACACTTAATGCCGTTCCTCCCTCTGCCTCAGAGCTGTCTTGCACCTCACCTTTAGAGGCAGATGTGCTGCCCTGAGGCAGTGCCACACCGGGTAGGCAGCTGCGGGGTCAATTGTGCTGATTGCTACCAGGTTGGATGAAATAGAAAATGCATAGTATCCTTAATTAAAATAAGCAGAGTGTGTGCTCTGTTCCAGATGAGACAACCTGATGAAAAAAAGCAGCGGGTAATCATTATGAAGCGGGTAAACAAGACGTTGCTGGAGCTCCAAAGAAAATAGCAGAAACTCTTAGGGATAATACGTTAACATTGGGGAGTGGGAAAGAGAAAAGTGCAAAGTGATGTTTGTTCACGAGCCAATTAGTAAGATGGAACTTTCTTTTTTTCCTACCTTTCAAGTAGACGTAAAGGTTTAAATATGTGTCAGGAATTTAAAACTCTAGTTAAAAGTCAGAATTATGACCCAGGTAAATAGCAATCCAGACATAAAGCAAGAAAGATCAACATAGTGACAAGCAAAAAAGCAATTATAGCAACTCAGAGCCGTTTTGCATGTCCTGATGAGCAAGTGACCAAGCGCGGAAGTACAGGTTGGGTAGAGGGTAATGATTAGGGCTTCAAAGTCTTGCTGGTGGCCAGTTACAAGTGGCAGTCCCCAGGGGCTGATACTGGTCTGCCACTCACCATCAGTGACCTAGGCCATGGGACAGAAACCAGCCTCAGCAAGCTCATGGACGACATTAAATTGGGGAGAATAGTTAATACACCGGAGGGCAGGGCTGCTCTTCAGAGGGATCTTGACAAGCTTTAGGAATGGACAGATAGAAACCTCATGAAGTTTAACAAAAGTGAATGGGAAGTGCTGTACTGGGACAGCGCTAACCCCATGCAACAATACAGGCTGGGGGACAACTGGCTAGAAAGCAGCTCTACTGAAAGGTCCTGGGGATTCTGGTGGACAACAAACTGAGTACAAGTCACACTGGACCCTTGGTGAAGAAAGCTAACTCCATAGTGGTCTATATTAGCAAAAGTACAGCCAGCTGGTTGCAGGAAATTATTATTTTTATCTGTTTGATACCTGTGAAGCTGTATCTGGAGTACTGCCTGTGTTGGGGCTTCCCAGCAGAAGAGATTGACCAACTGGTGCAAGTCTGGTTGGCTGGAGGGCTGGAGTGCATGATGTAAAAAGAGTGGCTGAGGGAGCTGGGTTTGTTCTGTCTGAAAAACAGATGGTAAAAGGGGAGTTTTATCACTGTCTTCAAATACTTAATGGGGGGTCAGAGAGAAAACAGAGCCAGACTCTGAGAGGCACAGTGAATGGATAAGAAGCGATAGGCACAAATCACAGCAAGGGTAAAAGGAAGGAAGAATTGCCAACAGAGGTTGTGCATCTCCAGCTGTGGAAAGAATTCAGAACTGAAGTGGAAAAGGCCCTGAGCAACTCCATCTAATGTTGAAGTTAGCCCTGCTTTGACCAAAGGTTGGAATAGTTGACATTATAGTTCCCTACCAATCTAAATTAATCTGTTATTCTACCTAATTCAGATACACCTTGTTCAAACTGCATTCTTAAAGTTGTGAATGAAAAGTTTTCTTGCTGCTCTTGCCATCGGTATTAAATTCAGGTGTGGAAATACTGTTATAAGCTAAGAAATAGGCACTTGTGTGCTGTTAGTAATAAAGTAGCCAGTCCTGTCCTGACATTTTAGAAACCTTGGTATTTGTATTTGAGCAAGCGAATATGGGAAGACGTGATTGTCTAGACAAGAGCAAAGCTATGAAGTATTCCTTCATAGCTGGGGAGAAACATTCTGTAAACTTCCGCAAACTTCTTGTCTCTGCTATTTCATGTTTAATTCTGTTTTCTGAAAACTTCAGGAGATAGGGAAGGTATCGAAATCGAATCAGAAATCGAAATCAGCAGATTCTGGACATATATACCTATTATGAGGTAATGACTGTGATCTTTGACTAGTTGTCAATAGCTAATGTTTTAGTATGGTCCAAAAGATGAACAGAATCGTAGGAATTATCATAATCAAAGCAAGCATGGACATCAAACTGTCAGTGGGGACATGAAGGTGGAGAGCAGCAGCTAGAGGGAAAGGTAGGAGGGAAGCAAGAAGGAAGAGCGTACCGTTTGGCAAGCATAAAGAAAGAGACTGTTGAATCTAATGGAGTGTTACATAAAAAATTGTTTTCATCGCTGCATGCTACAGAATGCACTGAGAGTTTAGGTGGGAAATAAATTGCAGGAGTTGCACTTTTGATCTGGGTGATATGACTTTAGTCAGAGGGTCTGGAATGGAAGTCACAGAAGTGAAATTACTACTTTGCAGCTGTTTTTGGTTTTGGTGGGGGTTTTTTGTGTTTTTTTTTTAATTTAAAAAATCCCAACAACAACAACAAAAAACCCCAAAAATCCCCAAGCCCCCCAAAACCCCAAACCACCAGTACTTTTCCAGTGATTCAGATGCGCAGTTGGTCTCCGTGCATAAAACTGTATTTGTCTTCATTAGAATTGAGTAACAAAGCACAGATGGCTCGAAACATTTGGGGACTGGCCTTCCCTGCACTGATCCTTGGTGGAGGTCTTCTCATGAATTAGGCTGTGTGTGCTAAGTTATCTTTTTTCTAAAGTAAACCCCCATGCTGCTAGATAGAGAGGGACTGGGTCTCTGCCGCACATTCCTGTCTCTTGCCTTATCTGTGTCAATACCCGTGTCCTTTGATACTGCCTCGACCCTGACCAGATCAGTCAAATGGCTGTCACCGTCCTGTGGTGCCTCCTGTTTCTTCCATGTGCTTGTCTCTAAATGTACAATTATATATATGAAATCCCAGCTCCCCTTGTTTGCCTTCAAAGTTGTAAATTATATATATTCTCCCTACGTATCCATCACAATCATCTCTTCATGCTTCTTTTTTTCTCTGTCACTTACACCAGGCTTTTCTTTTTCTTTGATGTCCATATAAATGGGTGTTCTCAGCCCCTCTAAAGCCTAGTCACTTATTACATGGACTTCAGAAATTAATTTCCATCAGCCGGTATGGGTAGTTAGTCACTATGGCATATGTTAAAAACTCTAATCATTCTTGTTTCCAGTAAAAGGCCAGACCACAGGGAGATTTTCCCAAAGAGCTTTATTTCATACGGTTACAAGAGAGGTATTTGAAAACTATTAGTGACTTTGTTTCTCCTCATCCCCATCAGCGGCTCAGCAACACACAACAGTAGGTTTTCTCCACACCAGCTGTTTGGGGACTTACAAAAGTGGGTAAGCCAGACTGCTCACATATGTTTCGGAGCTGATTCCTTCCTATTTAACCTCCCAGCTAGAAAATTAGTAAACACAGCTTCATCTCTTAAGTTGCCAAGCACTTTGCATTTTCGATCAACAATTCCAAAGTCTTTGAGGACTATAACATTTGTTTCTTTGGCATCTCTGTTATATATGCAACTATTTGTAGCACTTAAATTATCAATGCATTCTCAAAAACATGTGTGTGTCTAATTTATTCCAAAGACAAAAATAGGGTTTGAGGAAAAATATTTTAGAAATTTTTAGCAGGTTTTTTTCATATTGGACAAATATTATGGTTCTTCCTAGGGAGTTTGCTTGCAATTGAAAGCTAATATCGTAATTTTTCCTTCTAGAATATTTTTAAAAGATACAGCCTTTAAAGTTGGTTGCTAAAGTGATGGCTGTTATTGATGATTTATACTGTATTAATCCTGATTTGTTTCAGTCAAGCTGTGGTGTTATTGAAATTGAACTATAAGTGGATATATGATTTTTTACCTCACTTGTTTTTGAAATTTTGTAATTTTTCTTAATTTCCAATGTGAAATATTTAAGACCTAATTTTTTTGTTTGTTTGTTTGTTTGTTTTTTTCTCCCTGGGAAAACTAAAGGGCAGAATACCTTCCTAGAAACCTCTTGTCCACAACACTTGCCTAGCATATAAGAAATCCAGTTTATCAAATTTATATCAGGGAATATAACAATGTTGTAAATCTATTTCTTATTGATGAAAATTACTAAATTATTGGGAAACTAGGATGTTATTTTCTGGCTTTCCTTTTTAACAGAAATTCCAACATAGCCAGAGACAATTTCTGATGAAAAAAATATTAAACCAAAAAGGATAAAAACACAATTGTAAAACGTTAGTTTTGATGATTGGAGTTTTCTAAAGGAAGAGTTGGTTGTAAAGAATTTCCAACCAGCTTCTACAAGGAACTTAAAAAAGAAATACCAGATGGTTGACCGGCGCCTAAAAGCACCTGTGGTTTCTAAGGCAAATGGCAGCTCAGTACTGTGGACAAGTTAAACCAAAGCATAAATGCACAAGTACAACTGCAATTTTCTTAATAATTATTCGATGATACCAGTAAAGAAACTTTTTTTATTATTTTTCTGGGGGACACAGGATCAGTTTGCTGAGAGAATATGGGACAAGATCCTACAATTATTAAAAAAAAAAAAGTTATGAATGAATATAAAGACTTGAAAAACTAGCCTGAATTATTGCTGTGTGGCAACTACCTCAAAAATTCCCAGATATCAGAGTACAAAAGCATATGTTATGTTGCAGCCTGTCTCAGCGACATGAAGACTGGAAAGCTGTTTGTACCATTAACTAATTACCATCACCAATCTGCAATACGTTGCAGTGCTTATGAATGCTCAGTGTGTTTCCCAGCTCTCAGAAATGCAGCAGGAAGACATCTATTCCACCAAAAGCAGCATAAAAGTATTTTTTGAATCATGTTAAATACACTTTATGTGGGGGAAATATGGGAGGCCACCTCAAAGCCTGTAAAATGCATAAGACCCATTAAACACTCTTAAAGACTTAAGTGGAATTTAAAAAGCGCACAGGCCTTGTGAGTGAATTTTGCAATTAAAGAGCCAATTATGAACTCAGTACTGCTCCCACTGAAGTCATTGGCAATGCTGGCATTCCTGTTACTTAACATTTCTTTTTAACTTAGTAATTCTAACAATTAACTGCCTAGTTGCCTAGGGAGAATAAATATAATTAAAATGGTGCAGCTTTTCATTATTGTTGTCTGCACAAATTAATAATTTTAAAGAATTTATCTAGCAAGGGAAAAATGGTTGACTTAGAAAATAGTTAAAAGAGACCATTATTTTTCTAATTTAAATTGTTATTATTAAATAGTTAAAGGAGACCATTATTCTTCTAATTTAAATTGCTATTATTAGGAACAAGGAGGAAAAGAAGCCCACAACTTTTGACTATAAGGTATTAATTCTCTAATGAGTTAAAAGAGATAGATATGAAATTATATGAATATTTTAGGCATTAATGGAAAATAGAGATAGTTTAGATAATAAGACATTGGAATTTAATCTTATCCCGGGTTGTCTATGATCTGGGAAAATATATAGGAAACAGCTGATAAAACAAATGCTTTTTGGATTGCATACGTAAATTGGTAATTCTTCATTCAAGAAAAATAACCATACATCACTGGCTGATCTCTATCAACACGCAATGCAGTATATTTTAAGCAGTTCTTTAATAATCAATTATTTTAAACTCTCAAATTGCACAGAACAGCAAGGTAAAATTAATAGATCATTTAACATATTTCAATAATTTGCATGATCATAACAAATAAACCTGCACAGAATCCAGAAGAGAAAAATGCCATAAAAGGGCATCTGAGAAGCCATACCTCAAAGTTTTCTTAGGGCAATAAAAGATTATGAACTAGATCTCTCACTGAAAAAAGACCATTCCTTACATTTTTTTTTTAATTAATAGCTACTGGTTACTGAAATACATAGGGAAATGAACTAGGCAATTCTTTGATTTGGACCATCAAGCCCATGCATCAGAAGAACCCATGTTCATCTCATGCCTAGGATTTTTCAAAGGAATCTGGTATATAAAAAATTAGCAGAAAAGTGCTGTGAATTTATTGATAGGGTGTTCAAAGGGTTATAACATTGCTATTTAAATACACTGTTTCATATTTGGGAAGTGGGCTATGGGTGAGGTCAGATAATGACATATATATTATGTAATTGGCTTCACCACAGAACCAAAAAAATGCGTGTCTGTTGTTGGAAGCAATATGACCCCATAGTATACCTAAATTTATAGTGTAGTTTAACAAATCTACTAACTAAAGGTTCAACCTGAAAAATAACTTGAGTATTTAGTTATCATATTTGGATTATTTCTTTACATGCCATCTATCTATTGTTGAATTGTAATATTAAATTAATCGTAATAGTGCAATTAAAATTTGTTTTTATTTGTAAATTATAGAACAGTTCCCTAACATATCCTGTAATTTTGTGCATATTTTCATAACATCTATCTCAGAGGAGTGGTAGAGGTAGTGATTGGGAAAAGGAAATAATTATTACTTTTCTTCTGTGGATGAGGAACCCTGAGAAGCTTATAGGCATCCATTGGTTCAGGCACACAAGTACTTGGAAAAACATGGAGCTAAATGAAATGCCCTCAGACTGAATGAATGCAAATCTGCTCAATAAACCCTACTAGCAATAGGAACTTACTCAGTTTGGTATTTTGATGTGTCCTGACCTTTACTCAAATTGGCTTATGTTCCTGTGTGCATACATCTGCAGGAGAAATGACTGACTGCTGATGCTGGACTGGTGGAAAGTTATTATTGCTTCTCTTTCTGCATACAGACCTCTCTAGACTGATTGGAAATGAAAGTTAAACTGGCTTTCTTCTTGACAGCAGTCTAGAAGCACAAGATGTAGATAATTCCAGCTGGCTTTTAAGTGATTATTCCTGTTTTAGATGCAAGGAGAATCAGATGTTTTACATTCTTTATGGAGTTCATGGATTTTAGTGACCCTGTGCAATCTTCCCTGATACAAATTTCCTGCTTGATAGTTGGACCTATGTTTTATTTATTGTTTATCTGCCTGGCCACAAGGTATTTCTAGTCTTGTATCTATTGAAGAAAATCAGCATCCATCAAACATCGAAGTCAGTTTATTAAATTTACAATCCTGACTACCACTTTGGAAAATTATACAGTATCTTAGTGCAATTGGTACTAACTGGTAATCAGAGACCCCTTTAATTAGCTCTAAGTATGGCTTTTCATAGCATATTACTCCTGTAACCAAGGTCATTTAAACTGTAATTTCTTGAGCAGCATAAATCAGGAGCATACATTTAAAAAAGAAAAACAAGCTGAATCTATAATCAAAAGTAACATTCAGCTGCTATTGTTGGCTTCTTATCCATTAATTAAGGGAGGTTTTCTGTTGGATTATAACACAAGTCAGTTTTTCTAGATGGTTCATTAAAGGCCAGATTTTATTACATATTACATGCTTTATGCTTTTCACACAAACTTATTATATTGCTCAGAGAAGGTGATCTTTTAAAGCACGTTAGACTAATGTTCCTGAAACTCCATCTAATGTAAGTTTTATTGAATTGCTGTAACTAAAAAGGTCACCTAATGATTTGTTCAGATAATGGATTTAGTGAAAGGAAAACAAAATGAATGGGTTATTGTAGTAACTCTGACCTTGAGATACATTTATAGTTACTGAGATTTATGAATTTAGCTACAAATGAAGAAACAAAACATATTTGTAATACTACTGCTGGATTTTAACAGTGAGTGTAATGCAAAGCAAATGAAAAATATATTTGTTCCAGTCTTGTGAGGTGTATTACATGCAGTAATAGCTAATACCCTGGAGCAGCTCCGCAACATATTTTTTTTTAAGGTCACTATAGAAACTTGCCATAAATTTACATCTCATAAAGTAGCTTCTTGTTCAGACAACTGGTCCTGACTTTCACTCGCTTGCTTTTGCTGTCTCCATCTTTTCTTCCTCTATAAAACTGAGGACAATTGTACATCTCCACCAAGCACATGTGAGTAGATACACAATCATATCTAAAGTTTGTAAAGTGCTCAAATGCTCCAACAATGAGAATACAAAGACCAAGTGACTTGCTTTGCTTCAGTGTGAAACGGGTGAGTTGCTTAATTCCCTCCTTGTCCCTTCTTCCAAAATGCAGACATCTCAGTTTTGTCTTGCGTGTCTAGATAAAGGCTCTTTAGCAAGAGAAGCTTTGTACCATCTGTGATAGAAAATGAAACATAGGGCATCACCGTTCTCAAAAGTGGCCCCTAAGCTCTATTAATGAATACAGTGAATAATCAATGAGTAAACATGTCAATATTATCAGAATATAGGCTACGACTTTAGATAAGTAAAGGAGATTATTTTAAAGGAATCTTTTTGTTTTCCTAAACCTGAATGAGAGAGTATGATAGAGAGTACAGAGAGATAAGAAAGACATCCCACTGGTTCTGCTAGTAATGTTTCAGGAATCTCAAAAGAATTCTCCGCTGTGTGGCTTTTCTATAGGAACCTTTGTTATCAGCAGCTTTTGTTTTCTCAAGAGTGGCATTACAAAGGAGAAATTTTGAACATCTCTGGGTAAAAGAAACAACAACCAGTAATAATTTAAAAAATTAAAAAGGAAAATCATCAACATTTCCATAGTCCCATTTTTACTGTGTTTATGAAACTGGGTACGGGAAAGTTACTTACAGTCTTCACATTAAACTTTTGCTTGATTGGCAATGCAATGTACTCGAGATGTATAAAAGGAAACAATGGATAGAAGATGATGCTGCACAAGGTAGAATTGGAATTTAGTTGTACACATTTACAAGTGATTTCCACAGGGCACTAAAAAACAAAAAAAGTATTGAGATAGGTGGTAAATTCTCTCCATCTCACTGTTTTTAAATCAAGAATGGATGCCTTTCTGGCATAATGATTTTGCTAAACACAGTTAATGGGGCTCCATACATACCCCTTACTGGGTAAAACTGTGGCATTTAGACATTATGGTTTAGTGGTCTCTTTCAGACTTAAAAATTACGAATCCTTTAGGATAGTCACTTATTGTTTAAATATTCCCTTGAAAGACAGGGTGTGAAAGAGATACATTATTATGCCAGTGCATGGATAAGGTAGGGCCCGTTTTCAGAGAGAAGACACCCAATCAGTGGTGTTGAACACATTTCATAGCTTACTTTTTAAACACACAAAACTGGCTTTAAGCTTGAAATAGAAAATACATTTTTTTTTACCCATTTTTTTGTTAACCAAGAAGTAATAACTAAAGAACCAGAGATAATGGGGAGGCTTATCAATTACAGCAGCTAGAGAGAAAACAATAGTTGAGTGTAGTTATGGAGCTGCCCAAAGACTTAATTCTTAAAACTGCAACACTAAAGATTGGCAAAAGCTGCCTGGCTTTCTCCTGGGTTTTTCAACTTCAAACAGCTGTTTGGCAGTTGGGTACCTCTAGCATGAATTCACAACACACCTATGCTTCTCCTGCTGAAAGCACTCGCTGCCTTGACTTGGATCCTATAACGGGGGGAACTGTGTGGAGCTCACTGCAGGGTCAGACCCTAGAGAACCCTGCGGGCAAAGGCATTTCTTTAACACACTAATTTCATTTGTTCTTCAGATCCCTGCAGCCTGACAGTTTCTTGCAAACATTTGCCACTAAGGAAATGGGACACAGCATTAGGTTTTGTTCCTAGCTGTGCTGGGACATATGTGATTTTCTGTTGGCAGTAAGCTTCGTTGATGCTGCAATGCTGCACATCGATACCTGTCCCAAGCTCACGTACTGGAAACAGTTGAGCCAAGGAAGCAGTGAGCAACACATGGGCTAATTTGCTTTGCTTCTCAAAAATTAGCCCATGGTCTTCTCTGGGTGCTTGTGGCCAGACTGCTCTGGTGCCTGAGACAGCTTGTTTAAAGCTAGTTCACGTCTTTCTCTGCTACAGTGGATCTTCAAAACATGCCTCAGGCCTCCTGTTCTCTTCAATTCCTCCTCTACGCTTTCTTAGAAGACTGCAAAGTATTCAGGATGAGAATTTTTTTCTCTTGTCTTCTGGCTGTAAGCTGGTTATGCACAGACATTTCAGCAAAAACCTCCAGCTACCATGAGGATAACGAAGAGGAGGATGATTAAGCCAATAAAAATAAATAATCCTCTTACAGAAGGAAAAAGATGGGTATGTATATTTCATAGTGTGGGGAAAATATCAAAAGGGACCAATTATTTTTTATTTCTTACAATAAAATAAGCAAGCTCTAGAGACAGTGCATGAGGGCTTACAGAATGAGGCAAATCTTTGGATCCTCAGGGTGAGCTACCCACCCCTGGAAATAAGGATATAGTACACCCAGCAGTGGCAAGCCTGTATGAAAAACATAATATATCAATTAGACATATATCCCAAAGCATCAGCCAAGAAAAAAAAAACTTTAAAAAAAAAAAAAACCAAAGCCATCAAAGCAGCAAACACATCTGTTTAAAAGTTTATACAGCCATAAGAAGCAACCTCCAGAAATCCCCGGGTTGGAAAATTAATCTAACTTGGAAAAAAAACACTACATGAACCAGGCCTTACTGCTGAGTAAACATTTTCTTTTTAAGCTATTTGTATCTTTTCCTTGAACGCTTGTAAAAGAGGAAGGAAAAAGTTGTAAGCAACACTTCCATTGGCAAGATAACATCGCCGCTTCAAGGCACAAACCCAGATTTAGTGCATGAAAGAACTAAAGGTCTAATGAAACAACCAACAAAAGATGAAAATTCAAAGTGAAGCTCTATTTCAAGTCCTTTAAAAATGTTTTTTGATAATGAGAGTTACTTTTGCTGAAGAGGCTGTCACAAAAAATATAAAAGTGCCTGCTGTAGGAACATAGTTGATTACTGAATTAAGGGCTGCAAAAAAGAAATGTGACAATGTTTCTGAGGATAAAAAAAACAGTGTTTTTTTGTGGGGAAAAAAATAGATAAATGTAAGACAGCAGCAAGCTTTTGGCAGTCTGCATCTATTTGTGTCTGCTGCCTTGCAGGAGATGCAGCTGCTCTTCTAGATTGGGAAACGTGGTAGAGAGATTCAAAATAAAACTGGGGACAGATCTGTATAAGTCCATGGTGAGAAACATCTATTTAAGGATCAGGTAGTCAAGCTCTGAAAGTGCTTATTTCTCTTCAATGCCAGTGATGGAGGTTCAGGTGACTATCAGGTCACGAGCGGTGTTCCCCAGGGCTCAGTATTGGGGCTGGTTCTGTTCAATATCTTTATCAACGATCTGGATGAGGGGATCGAGTGCTCCCTCAGTAAGTTTGCAGATGACACCAAGCTGGGCGGGAGTGTTGATCTGCTGGAGGGCAGGAAGGCTCTGCAGAGGGACCTGGACAGGCTGGATCGTTGGGCCGAGGCCAACTGCATGAGGTTCAACAAGGCCAAGTGCCGGGTCCTGCACTTCGGCCACAACAACCCCAGGCAACGCTACAGGCTTGGGGAAGAGTGGCTGGAAAGCTGCCCAGAGGAGAAGGACCTGGGGGTGCTGGTTGACAGCCGGCTGAACATGAGCCGGCAGTGTGCCCAGGTGGCCAAGGTGGCCAATGGCATCCTGGCCTGTATCAGAAATAGTGTGGCCAGCAGGAGCAGGGAGGTGATCGTGCCCCTGTACTGGGCACTAGTGAGGCCGCACCTCGAATCCTGGGTTCAGTTTTGGGCCCCTCACTACAAGAAGGACATTGAGGTGCTGGAGCGTGTCCAGAGAAGGGCAACGAAGCTGGGGAGGGCCTGGAGCACAAGTCTGATGAGGAGCGGCTGAGGGAACTGGGGGTGTTCAGCCTGGAGAAGAGGAGGCTGAGGGGAGACCTCATCGCGCTCTACAACTATCTGAAGGGAGGTTGTAGTGAGGTGGGTGTCGGTCTCTTCTCCCAAGCAACAAGAGATAGGATGAGAGGAAATGACCTCAAGTTGCGCCAAGGGAGGTTTAGGTTGGACATTAGGAAAAATTTTCTTGCATCAAATCAGATATTTTATCATAAATGCTATGGACAGCTGATTTTCATTTTGCATTTCCTCATTCCTGCTGTAGTCTTCAATACTCCTCAATTTAAAATATGTAATTCCTGTATTAGTAAATGCAAATAACATACTTTTTATCATTTTCTTCTTTTACACCTTTCTGGCTGGGATGTTTCTAGACCAATATTTTGATTTGAAGAACAAGACCTGCTGATGATTAAATGAATCATATCAAAACTTGCAATATGCTTCAAAAAACTGAAAAAAAACACTGCCCAAGCCACATCATACGTTCAATGCAATATCTGGGTTTGCTCAGATGCATCCCCACACTATATAACTTTCACTTATAAATGGAGACTTAATGCAAAAGTTTCTCGAATGCCACTTTGATTATTGCCAGTATATGGATTTCAGGCATCTAAGAAGTAACGTTTGCTTTACTCAGATCCAGTTTTATCAAAACAGTCATACTGAAGGTATATGTATTACTTTCTTGGATGTGGCAAAATCTTGGAAACCTGTCCTTGTAGCTGTACTGGCCTCTCCTGAGGGCTGCTGGGTGCTGGCACAGCCACGGCTGCCAACTCCAGTGCCCCATGAAGCAGCTTAGTGGGATGGGGCTGAGGTTATGCATGAGTAGCCTGATTTAATCGGCATGCTTTTTGACCTGTATCTTTGGAAACCGACTGATATTTTAGCAAAATTCACAGCTAGCCATGTTTTTTTTTTCCCCCTCTGAAATCTGAGGTTTGTTTTTGTTAAACAGTTTATCATTATTCCTAATTAGCTAGTAATGGGCTGCCAATTACTTATGTATATTAGAAGTAATATGCAGAAACCCTCCTTTTACTTATTATGCATTGATACATTTGCATTTTAGTTTTACATATGTGTGCTTCTATAGCACTGAGAGCCTACAGTAGGCTTACGTCAGGATCATTGACTGTCTGATTAGTAATAATTACATATTCTGTTCAGCGGAGATGATTATTCTGTCTTAATTCTGACACCAAATAACTGTTATAGTGGAATAGCTGTGTCCCTTTCTGACAAATGGACCAGGACTTTTCCACTTTTCCTGCATGGTTTTATGAGCACATCTATTGTACTATCCTTATGAAAATGACTGCAATTTATTTTCATTGGGACACTTAATGCTCCCTTACGAACACATGGTAGAACATGGAAGGAAAGTGAGATCTGTGTATTTTGAGGTAGAATCAATCATGTCTTATTAACCATATAAATGTTAGGGGTCTTGTCTAAGCCAGTCATGAGGTCAGTTAAGTGAGACAGGATTGTTCAGACAGTCCTTCATTAATCTTAGTTCTCTATTTTAGGATTGAATGAATCTAGAAGTGGTTGTCTCTCTCCATTGCTTATAGAAAGAAATTAGAAGTCTGGTTTAGACAAAGAGCCTAAGTTTTATGTGGCTAAAGGCAGGTGAAACGGTTCCCAGCCCTGTGATCTTCCAATTGCAAGTGGATAATCTCTAGATTACATAGTTTAAGGAGTGAATGACTACTTAGAGCTTTCCACCATCACCAAAATTTCTTGGAATTTCAGAATAACCTGATGAACAGATCATGCATTCTTATGTCTGCATAGCAATGTGCTGGAGGAGTGATCTGAAAACATCAGTTTATGCAGAAAAAACCTGCCTATGCAAAAGTAATTGTACTTCCTTACCTTTGTTTGTTCTGTGAACTGAATGAGGCTCAGGTAGTGTAATTAAGGATTTTCATAATATGTATGCACAAGGAGACTGATTCAAGGTTGTATGGGCAAACTGAAATATAGCATATTCTAACTGTAAAATTCCCAATTTCTCAATTTAAATGTGTCTTATGTGTGGCTAATTAACTTAAGCTGTGGTGCTGCTGATACAAAAATGCAGATTTTGAAGCAGAACTAGTGTTGCTGCATGACTCTGATGCACCATTTGGGGTTGCTGTTGTACTCCTGCCTTTTCAACAGACTCTCTTGCACATGGCAGACGCCCCCCAAATGTCCTTCTTTGTGATTTATTAATCTTAAGTGTTCTGACTCCAGCCAGCTCTCTGTTTCCTTGTCATTGCAATGGGTCAAATGCAACTTCCTCTATTTGGATTTTCTTCAGAACACATTTTTGATATGGTTACTATTTTATCTAAGCAACTTGTGTGTCATCAGTATATAACTCAGTCCTAAGTCTTATTTGGCTTTAACAGAGACTATTTTAGTAATTGTAAATTTATGGGAAGAACATGGATTTCACCATTCTTGGTGAGATACCAACATTTGCTTTGGCAGAGGAAGGTGAAAGAGGTGGCAAATTTTGACTTGAATATCTCAGTAATGCTTATGGTATATTGGGAAAATATGTTGGTATGAATAGACAGGATAAGAGTTACTACTAACAGCTAAATATGAGACACAATACAGAAGCTGAAAGAAAAGGCAAAATGGTAGGAATTCACATCTTGTTTCCTCTGAGTTGCATTTAATTATAATAATAATAATCACGAGGTAATTCAGAAACCACCCTTTCCATGGGCTTCCTCACCTAAACACAGACACTTCATGATCTGACAGCAGGAGCTAATTCTCCCAGTCAAAAGAATATCTATTTCTTAACCCTAATTACATTCATCATAGGTCAAAAAAGTCGGAGACAGAAAACACTGTTTGGATATTTAGGCCACTTCTTGGGCAACAACACTGTTCCATAAAACCTTATATTGCTTTTTTCCTGCCTTGCTTTCAAAAATTCCATGTGGCTGGTCAGCTGCCTTTTGGGAAATATTCCACAACATAAACCAGCTGTCCATCAATACTATTTACTTTTCTTGATTTTTGTGTAAGTTCTATCCTTCTGCCTTTTATGCCTCCATTCAAAGCTGTTCTGTTGTATGAGATGGTTCTTTCCTCTGTTTGATGCTGCTCCTACCCCATTAGTTTCAGTGTGTGGTTCTCCATGCTGAAAAGAAGTAATAGTTTTCTTTGTAAATAATTACGTAGTGGGGTAAAAATGGAGGGAATTGCTTAGTGTGAGTTACAGAGAAATTCAGACTAATAACAAAACACATCCACAACCATCTCATAAGCAGATGCAGCTTCAGAGTAGGTTTTGAAATCAAAACATAATGGATAGTGGGAATAAACCAAACAGCAGCATAAAAACCTCCTCAGACTGGTGTTGTCCTTAAATTTAGTGTCTCTGATCCTGATTAGAACAAGCCATCACTAGTAAAAATTAATCAAAGTTTAGCTCTTAGGTTGGTAAGTGGCCAGAAAATAATGTATTATTTACAGGAATTTGTTATGTTTATCTGTCTGTTTTTATGATGTGATCAGAATTTGTAAAGAGCTTGAAAACGTACAGTTTAAGTAGATATATTTATCTGACATTCTTATCCTATAAAGCTTCCTACTAGAAATGCAATCTAATTCATTAAAGTTCTGAACCACAGAAGCATAAAATGATGTTGGAATAAAATCCCGTAGTACTTACCAGTGTTTGTGAATGACTAACGCTGTTAGGAATATTTCCCATCATTATCTGCTTGTGAAGAAGACTGAGTGGGATTTCTTCAGATCAGGTGTTAAGCCTCTCTACACAGAGTACAGCCTGATGCAGTGAGTGGTATTAAAGGAAAACAGAGCTGAGATTACATGGTGTGGAGTGCCATTTTTTACTGTTGTCACCGTTTAAAGTATCATAATGATTTTAGTGACACTTGCTTAACCCCCCTCCCCCCCCATATATAGAACATTGCAACTCTCATTTAACAGCCTTTATACTCTGACATAATGAGATTGAAGAAGCTTATTTGACCATTGAGTTTACAAATAATTGACATTTTAGCCTGATAACATTTAGAATCTTCACTGGTCTCATTAATTTTTCTTTCAGTTAATTTAAATATTTCAGTGCAGCCTAAAGCGATGTTGACTTTAGCTGTGGTTTCTTATCTGACATCAATTTTGGTTAAGCTGATCAGTTTTTTAATAGACAATCTTCTGAGAAAACAGAGAAACAGCTTGAATCTCTCTGGGATGTCTGTGCATTACTAATGCACTAATGCCCACCAACTTCTTGGAATTTTATTTTTTATTATTATTATTCTAATTCATTTCCAGTGAAGAGACTTACCAGACTCTCAACAATTTTGTGGAGAGTTGGATGATGCCTATAGAGACAGGAATGAGAGATTAGATGAAGTAGCTTTGCATAGCCTGGAATGTCTCACTTTGTTACTATAAACATTTATTATATTATATTGGTCAGAATTTAATTATGACCAAATATGCTACCTTGCAGAGGAGAGTTAAACATCCAGTTTTCATGTTTTGTGATCACTGAATACAGTATGACATTCATTAAAATATCCTGGCTCCTCATTTATGATGAAATTCCATCTACAGTAAAAATATTTTTTTCCTAAAGAATGTGCAGTTTAAATATTGTTTATTTTTCCTATAAAGAGGAGATGGATCTTCAATTGTTAAAATCAGCAGGATTTTTTTTTATAAACTTTTGTATCAGTTTAGTGATTTTCATTCTTTAACACCTAAGTTGATTTATTTTTTTGTAATTAATTTCTGAGTTTTAAATTTAAAAATGTGTTGCAATGTTTCCACTCAGATGGTCTGTTTTCAATATATTTTCAAACACTTAAAGTAAGTTTTAAGTCAGGAGTTACATTTTTGGACTTTTTTTTTAAGGTAAACACTTCATTTTGGCTAATGTGTATGTATGTAAATACATGTAAACCAATATTTATCCATATATAAATGAATACATATCTATATAATTATAAATTAACACATATATTTACGCATGCATGCATGTATATATGTATATGGATTTCTCTCTTTACATGCCAGTGTGTTTCAGTGTATGGCATTGAGGGACAAAGTGGTCTTTATGTTCATGATAGTCCTGTTGAACACTTTGGTACTGAACAAGACCAAAAGAGTATAACTGTGTTTAATATCTTTTTGTTGTATCTGCCTGATAAATCAAAGCAGGAATTACAGACAATCAAGGACTTGCCAAAGAGTAGAACTTGAATCAAGACACCTGACTTGCCCCACATGTCCTATGAATATAGGAAATTAGTCAACTATCATTGTAATATCTCACAGAAATTTAAGAAATCTAATGTTGGGTAGTTTAGTGTAGTTTCATAATAGATTATGTATAGCTTACATATTTTAAACACACCTATAGAAAAGATAAGACTGCAAAAGCAGGAATATCTGTACTAATACTTGCTCTTGGATGCCCTTCTGGTGTAAATCTGTGCCATCACAGAAGGCTCAGGAAGCTGCACTGATGTGCTGGAGGTGACTCCACTGACCTGAGGCATCTGATTCACTGGAACCCTCCTCTGACTCCTGCCTTGCTGTATAAAGCAACTGAGACAAATCTCTCTGCTTCCTTTTTCCCCAGGCTCCAATCGCTGTTAAGAAAACTGGCGTTAAAATATTACGGATAGATTGGTAAGTCCTTTTGTTTTAAGTTATTATAGTTTAATATTTTCAACGTGTTATGTTTGAATGATTGTTTTTCTTGGATTGTTCTTTTAATACTATCATAACATTCAATTTAATTCAAGCATTAATTCAATTCAATGTAATACCAGCATAACATTCAATCATGGTTTCAAAAGCAAATCTTATGGGTGTCTGCACTAGAGGAAAATGGTTTAGCTTTTACCTTCTTCCTTTGTAACATACCTTGGTTTTAGGTCAATTGAACATTCCAACCTGTTGGAAGTGAGGCTGCATAACTTCTCTCGGTGGTGCAGTTCATCTGTCATGCCTAAAACTCATACTCTGTACTGGCAGAAATATATGTGGTGTCAGCGCTATGGTACATACACAGAATTCCAAATCGGATGTTTTTTAGAGATGTTGTCAAGGTGTCAGGGTGTTTTTTAGGACCTGGCTGTCTTCCATCCAAGTCAAAGGAAAGCTGAAAGCTTTCTGTCCACTTCAGTGGATCATTCTGTTTTAAAGTTGACACAAAATTTGCTGAGTGTTTATTTATTTATTTATTATACTGAAACTACTCCTATTATCTCCAATAGAAATTTTCTACTGGAGTTAGCACTGAGGGATTTAGCGATTTATCACTATACTGGTTTTACTGTGTTTTGTTGTATGTTGATGTAATAGAAAGTAAAATAGAGACCATCAAATTGTTATCTTATTATTTGACAGAAACAATTTTTAAAAAGCCTAGCAAATTAAATAATTAACAATAAATGAGAAACTGCACAGGTATTCACAAGTTGTTTCTGCATTTTAATATACAATACCGTATGTTACCATATCAGGGTACAAAAATAGTTATTTTAATCTGCTCTTGTACCTGCAACTTGAGGCATCTGTCATCACAAGTTTAACACGCTATATAAAGACAGACCATCAAATCAGTTTGCCTATGGATTCTTGACAAAATATTTGCACACAATAGCATTGTGTGATTTTGCTATGAAAAATGTACTCTGTAGTAAGTGAATGTCAGAAAAACAAAGCAGGTGCAACATGCTATTCAAAAAAACATAGATCTACTTCTATGAAATTGCCTCAATTAGGGAGCATTTTTATTTGAAATTTCTATTGTTTTATTTTTTTAGAGTCTTTTTAGAGCTCTTTTACTAGTGAAATAATTGATGAAGCCAGTCAACCAAATCAAAGGAATAAAATTATATGCATGTTAAAAAATAAACTAAAGTGAAAAAGGAAGGTAACACAGGTGGCTTTATTAAAACACATACATGAAATGCCATCAGGAAAATGTTGGGTTTAACCTTTTTTCTATTAGGTTCAGCATCTGTACAAAATAAGACTGCAATCTTAATCTCATATCAAGGAAGGATTATGTTTATATCCAAGTATTGAATGATAACAAGAATGGGTCCTCACCATGCATTTTTAAACGCATTGTTCTTTTTGTTTTCCTAAAAGGGAATCTTTATGATTGAACTGTATCACATAGCTGAATTGAATATTTTTTTCTTACGTTGTGTACGGAGCTAGAGCTGGCAAACATTTTCCCTTGTGGCAGTCCCAGGTTAGCAGAATCCTATTTTGTATGCTGAGGAGGCAGCTGTAGGAAATGTCACAGTTCATTTTGGGGAAATCATACCACTGACCAGAAATCAAATCAAGCAGTGAATAATGTGGTGTTATTGGCTTGGTCTCTGCCTCTCCAGCCTACACTGTGTTCGCCTCCACTTTATAGGTAGGTACCGGGTCCCCGTGCAGCTGTGGTACCTTTATATGAGGAAGCTGTTCCCCTGGAAAACAGCTTACAAAAGACTTTAGGAAGGAACAGAAAATATTGCCAAAACCAGAATAAGAAAGTTCCTTTGAAAAAGTGGTATTTATATAAGGACAGCAAGCCTTACATCTTGCTATCTAGTTGAACAGCATCTAGGACCTGATTAGGGATGGATCCAAAGCTAGATGCCACAGATCATCTTGCTTAACCTTGATTTCATCCAGCATAATTTAGAGAAATCTGTGGCAGTGCATCATCCCAATTCTACAACCTCTACCCAAGCACTTGCTGTCAAACTGGATTTTGTGATCCATCTGTATTACCAAGCTAGAAAGGGCCTGGGCTGTGGCATATGCTTAGTTGTGTGTTGTGTGATCCCAACAAATGCCCACCATGGCCTGAAGGATATCACAAACCACAGGCTGCTCTCAGCTGACAGCATGGCAGAAATCATCCTATTTTATTAAAGAAAAGAATTCAGATGCATGGAGAGGTGTGCTGTGGGGCTTGCCCTCCGTAATGGAGAATGGCCCTTGACCCATCGCATTTACTGGTGGAAATGTATCCATAGGTATGGACTTAGATAAAGGATCAGATCCAAGTTCTAGCCCTTGTTGTGTCTCACTTTTTGTTATAGCTGTACTGAAGTAGTTTTAATGGTATAATTTTGTTCAATATTGTAGTGTTCCTGCCAATAATTTTTGTGTATCTAGGTAAACATTCCAGCTTTTATCCCATTAGTATTGGTAGAGTTGCTTTATGCTTGTTCTACTCATTTCAAGTCTTGAACTAGAAAAAGGCTATTCCGTGTGATAAATTAAGCTCAATCCCTCTTAGCTAACATGGAAATCCTAAGTGAGGAGTAAGATGTTTTCTTAGCTAGCAGGGTTAGAGAAACACCTCCAGACGACAATTCATTCCACCTCTGATGTGAATTGCTCACTGGAGTTGTCTCTCCCTCCCCACTGATACCTCAGATAAATAGGATGATTCCAAATACTTCATTCTATCAGAACTGCTCATAAACAAGACACGGTGTTTTGCTGGTTTTGATCATGTCAGTATATTCATACACTTTTGGTTTCTCTTAGTTTCTATTTGAACATTATCAGCTTTGTACATCTTCCTGTAGGCATTTGTAAGTTCATGTTAAAACACAAACTTGCACTGTCTCTCAAAATAGATTGACTAGATCAACAACTGGCTGAACATGAGCCGGCAGTGTGCCCAGGTGGCCAAGAAGGCCAACGGCATCCCGGCCTGTATCAGNGAATTATATTTATTTGCTCATTTTGTGTAAAGGGTTAGTGATCGTGTTTTCTTCAGATGGCTTAACCTGTGCAAACCAATTTTGAATATCATACTATAGCAATTCACTATATTTAAGCTGAAAAGAGTAAAATTAAAGTTTTTGACTCATCACTGATAGCATTTCAGCTAAAAATATTAGAAAACATTTGCATAAAAAGAAAACACTAAGATTTGAAACTATTTCTACTGTGAGACTTAGGACTTTTCTAGCCTTCTGTGATATATTTCAGAAACAGAGGGAATTACTTTTGTGATCATGAGGAGTTCTAGTTTTCTAGTATTAACCTTGGCCATCCAAGTCAAGTTTTATGCTTGTTTTTAACTTATATTCATCCTATATATTTCATCATTGAAATATATTCTACATCTCCATCTATTACTAGCATTTGCCAATCATTTGTTAAGCTTTTTCCCCTTCAGTAAATGCTTTGAACAGTTTAATTGCTAACAGCTCAAAACAATAAAATTTTGGGGTAGGTAATTCCTGAATGAGTAAACAGAAACTCAGGCACCTGATTTAAAAAATTTAGGTGAGCAGGGACTTTTGGAGATATCTGTTCCAAAACTCTTCTCAGCTCAGGACTAACTTCAAAGATAGATCTGGTTGCTCAATGTCTTGTCTAAGTGAGTTTTGCATATCTTCAGGGATGGAGATATCACGTCTGACCTGAGCAAACTTTCCCAGTCTTTCATCACTCTCATTGTGAACAATTTTTTCCTTATAGCTAGTTGAAATTTGTCTTGCTTCAACTTGTCAACATTGCTTCTTGCCCTTTCACTGTGCATCTCTATGTGGCATCTGACTCCACCTTCTTTATAAACACAGTGAATTCTACTCCCATTCTCCATAACCTAGATATCACAATAGTTATCACAACCAGCTTTGGAATGCTTTTGCCAGCAAAAAATGTTATTTCTTAAACTAAGATTTATATGCAGAGGTTTTATTTATAAATGGAACTAGGTGATTTTCTGATACATCTGCAAGCATCTGTGAACAGCATTCATGGGTGACCCAAACTTAGGGATGATGATGAGACACATTGGTTTAACGTGCTAAAAAAGCAACATTAAAGAAAGATTAAGTTAATGTTATGATACACAACTTTCTGATACTCAAGATGACTTTATAAAGCAGTTGCCTATACTATACAGTACATTCAAGAAGGAAAATAAAGCAATAAATCAGTGGCAACTCAGAAGAGATGAGTTCAATGCTGCGTGTGCATTTGTAAATCTATGTTAGGAGTGGAAATAGATTTTATGTCCTGCTGCCTTATCACATCCACAAACACTAGTGAAAAGAAGAATAGGTGTTAGCGGTATCTGACCTAAAATGTGCAAGGTGCAGCTGAGGAGCGCTGAGTCTTACCGATGAAAAGCAACAGCAAACAAGTCTATCGATCAATATATATGAAATAGTGGTTACAGTGCAAAGTGGAATAATGTACTTTGGAAAAGACACAATACCAACTTTATCAGGGGTACTTATTTCTACTAATTTTAAAGAAGCAAGGATAGTTAATGTGTAGATACAAACCCCATTTGGATCACGTGATGGTCTACTAAATGTTTACAGTCATTTTTGGGACAGAGCTTTCTAAGGTAGCAGTTCTGTCCCAGCTTGCCAGGACTGTAGTCATCATAAAGAGCCCAAGAAAGGTCCTTTGCACCTCAGTTTGACACGGTGGATAATGAATATGCCATTTGAGGTAAATGGTCCTGAACTCTAAATCATGCTTTCTCTGCCTTTGTAGAAGTTGTCAAATAACCCATATTTTCTGCCTTTCTAGCTAACCTGAAAAAACCTGTCTGACAGGATTTTTAGAGACAAGTCTGGTCTCTCTAAATATTATGTAATCAGAAAATATATCTGGCTGGATGTCAGTCTGGATGACTGAGATTTATCCAGAATCTATTCTAGTTGGAAAGAAGTTGGGTGCCCACTGTGGTTTATAAATGCCTTGTTTCTTTTCTGTAAATAACTTAAAATGTAAATGTAAATAATATTTCTGGATTTATAAGCAAGAATCTAGTCCAATAATGTTTTATGAAGCAACTAAGTAAACTCTATTGTTTACTATGTATATATTTAATTTGAGATGGGAATTTAACATTATACCGGGAAGATGATACAAAGAACATTTAAAATCAAGCTGCAGTTCTGTATTCAGAACTCAGTATGTACACTGAGTTCCAGAAAAACTATATAGTTTTTGTCTAATCTGTCCTGCAGTTGATCACTATACCTGAATTTTCAAGATAAGACATAAAACTTTGCAAGAAATAAGTTCTTAATACCTGGAAACCTTAGTTGTTGCTTGGGGTGTTTTTGGGGATGGGGGGTGTGATTTTTTGGTTGGATGTTTTTCTTTTTCTTTTTTTCCCCCTCAGCAGGTTGTCTAGGAAACTGTAAGTCAGGAGTATATAATATTGTATTACAGAAGTCCTACCTGAATTTAGGGTCCCAGTATCTCATTAAGTAATTCATTCTCATGAGAGGAGGTCCAGTGGGAACAAAAAGACAAAATGACTTGCCTGAGATTAATAGGATAGAGACTAGAAGAAAATGCTCAACACTCCTGAGTCCCAGTCCCAGCTACTGCTGCCTTTCATGCTGCTTCATTTTCAGTTGCATGACCAGGACTTTTCATGACTTATGCCTCTAATACTTTGGGTAAGGAACTGTAAAGCAGGCATCAGAGTTAGGAATAGCGACAAACTGAAAAACAAACCATTCAATATGATTCATTAGTACTTTGGATGTCCAGCAGGAGGTAAGTTTCCACACAATAAGGTTTTAAATAAAATGTAAAATCATCTGGGTCTTCTCTTCACTGCAAGCCACCATTATTCATACACTGTTAATGACTATAATTTATGATAAGGCACAATGACACAGCACGAAGGATTCTTGCCTAAGGCACCAACAATCCTTCTGATGCTCGTGTAACAAGGTAATTATGGTGCTGCTCATACAGTGTTTGTGATGACGAATCCTAATCCGATATGATTGTCCTATGTTATGAAAGAACAAAGCTAAATTGAAATGATAAACCCACAAGACATTTTGATTATAAGATTTATGTGTATTTTTTCTGGTGTTCTCTCCATAAATTCTTTCAATTCTGTTTAAAAGAACAAGAAGATATTGGAAAATATAATCCCAGTAATAATCAGTTATATTTTACCTGTGCTTAAAATTGTTTAGTATGCAGTGTTACACCTCTAATATGGAAACAAATTTAGGACAGATAATTTTTTTCACTGGCCTATTTTTAAGTCTTCCCTTGTGGTCATTCTCTTTCCTGTGAGATTTGAACTAGAACAGATCTGTGAGTAGCATCAGCTTTAAAAGTAACCCAGTAATCCTGGTCCATAGGTAGCCATGCACAAAAGCAGTTATAATTACAAAGTCTAGAATGAGCACTCATCACATACTCATCCTCATAATCTATAGAAAATTTACATCACAACATACTCTAATCCATTCTTAGGGACTCCAGATAATGGCAACCACACTACCTCAATTTGCCTGGGTACATCCCACCTAATTTTAGGCACTACATTGAGCTCCCTTAAATTAAGACAATGACTGTCTTTACAGGCATTGGAGAAGGGTGATTCAACCCATGTTAGACCTCAGTCCTCTTGTGGAACAAGTTCCTTCTGAGGATCACAGGATAGCTGGGGCTGCAAGGGAGCTCAGTCCAATCTCCTCTTCAAAGCATGGTCAACCCTGAATTCAAACCAGATTGCTCAGAAAGACTTGAAAGCCTCCAAGGAGGGATACAGGGCCAAAAGCCTTGCTGAAGATAAGGTAAATGATAGCCACTGCTCTCTCCTCATCCAGAGATCCAATCATTTTTGTCACAGAAGGCAATCAGTTGGGTCAACTGTGAGTTATCCTTGGCAAATCTATGCTGACTGCTCCTGATCACCTCCTCCTTCATGTACACTGAAATGTGTTCCAGGAGGACTCACCTCTATGGTTTTCCCAGGGACTGGGGTGAGGCTGAGCTGTTTGTGGTTCCCTGAATTGCTTTTTCAACATTTTTTGAAGCTGGATGCAGCATTTGCCTTTGATTTTTTATAGAAAAAAACCAGGATGGTGAGTTTTCTGTCTCTCTCGTGGTTAAATATTAAGTATTTTAATTCACTCCCCAAAACTTCACTTTACTGAGGTAAATTACCTCAAATTTTAATGTTCCAGCTTCTACTTTCAGGAATGGTTTTGTTAGGCATTTGTCAAGCAGAACTTCCCCAAAATAGGTATCATTATTAATGTACTTCAACAAAGTGATCAGGTCACCTTTCAACCTTCTCTTTAATAAGCTGAATAAGCTATGCAGGACCTTGAAAGCAAAGGCAAGAAGTTTGAACTTGATGTTTAAACGACTGTTTTGATGTTCTTTAGCCATGTCTTAATCCTATTTCCAATGACTTTCAATATGTATTATTTGTAAAATTATTAAAATTTATTCTTTACTTATGCTGACTTTGCTTTGATGACATGAAAGGCATCCAAGATTACCATTTCTATTAATTGGCTTTAATCAAGAATTTCTATAAACACTCACCAGATAATGATAAAACTGCATCAATTTCACTGTCACATGCTGCATTTTAAGTGATGATGCATTTTATCTCTGGCTTTGTATTATTAATACCATATATTTATATCAAGACAATCTGTAAGGGTCCCAGTGGAGATAAGAGGCCTAAAATATCTAGATGTAATAATGAGTTCCTACTCACAAAGACCTCCAAGTCTAAATAGAAAAATCAGATAAAATCAGAAAAAAATCCATTTCTCTCTCCATTTTTAATTGGGGAAAAAAACCCAAAACATCTCAGAGAGACAGTAAATAGTATGACTGAGATCATGTAGGTAGTATCTTGAAATCCTCTTACTAGTTCTTTGTCCAAAGCCAATCTGTCCCTTTCACTGAAATTACAAAGTTAGAAATTTAACAAATAATCTTATCGGGCATTCAGAAGTACTTTAATGCAAAGGAAAAAAAAAATCCAGTCAGTTCTCGTCCTGTGTATTTGCAACACTTTAAACAGACTTACAATGAAAATAGAGAAGCTGCCTACTTACAGATAAGGGATCGATGACTGGGATTAAAACAGAAAAATCTCTTCATTGGTCATTTGCAGCACTCTTTAGTCAAACTAATGACTTAAAGGATCTTACTAGAAGAAAAATTAATGCAGGATTTTTATCAGAGGTAAAGGCAGCACTTTAGGGAGTAACAATTACAGACTGGTAACAGAGGACTTTGATGTATCACATATTGCTGTTACATGATGAAGGGATTAATAATAACAATAATAATATCATAATGCAGTAAGACAAGCATAAGCTATAAATAACAAACACGTTAAATTCCAAAGAGGTGGGAATGTAGGCGGAGGTAGTCAATAGGCGATAGCGAAATACAGTATCTCAGTAGACAGGACTTCAGGGCAGAACCTCCACAGATAGACCTGCTCGATCGTAAGGAAACAGACTGGGGGGATTGTGATAATTTCTTTTTGATAAGACTGTATAAACTGTTCACTTGTCAAAGAGACTAGAGGAACAATTACATTGTTAAAAAATGCTTGTGGGATACTTTTAAAAATCTGTATAATAACTGGCTAATATTCAGTATATTATCTAATACAGTCAGGCATCTTAAATGATACTCCATAGCCCCGGCAAGAGAAAATCAGCATGTGGTTTCTCTTAGAAGCTCATGGGAACTTTGGCAGAAACTCATCTCACCTGAAGATTAAACCCATTTGCTCTAATACTTAAATTATCATGGAGTATTAGTGCCCATGAATATTATTGAGTCATTCATTGTGCTTATGCTAGATTAGAAACAAAATCAATATTCTTTCCCCTCAGCCACTTCCTCTATATAAAAAAGTTATATGTCATTTCCAGAAATATCAGGTGGAAATCCAGTTCCCACTGAAGCTGATAACACAGGTTGACTGTCATGGTGCTCAGATCTCGTTCTGATCAGTTCCAGTGACGGTATGTAATAGAAGACCTGGTTGCAGACATGTTATATATGTCTTACTAATTACTTAGAATTAAATACACAAATAGATTGGTGTCTCATGTTATGCTTCCATTGCACAAATGAGTGGGAAAGAGTAACCATGATGCTCATGCAGTACCCGCTGATATCTGAGTTGACAGCTGTAAAAACTTTGGCCAAAATTACTAAATTGCTATAAGAAGACAGACAACAAACAGAAACCTAAGAAACTTTGGTGGGGAGACCTTTGAGACCAAGATTGTTTTATAGCATCCCATTTCAAGAAAACAGTATTATGAAATGGTACAGAAATTACAGTATTATGAAATGCAGAGCAGACTGTGACAATATGTCATGGCATATCTTGTGTGTCAATTGTTTTCTCCTTTGGGAAGTAGAGCAAAAAAGGAAGTGTTTTGTGTGCCATCTGTTTAGCGTGATCCTACGCTTGTTGCATGTATCAACCATATGACCAGTCCATGTATGTGCCAGAAGAGATCACTCTTTTCCAATGCTCATTTGATTGTGCTTTAAAAAGAAGTCTCCACAGCCTTCCTTTAACAAAGAAGTTTCTTGAAATAAATTGCATACCTCTAGATTTTATGCCCATCTACTTTGGCCGCTGAATTCATGCCTCTAAATATGTATCAGTAAGGCAATCTTCTTCCGCTGGAATGTGTTTCACCTTGCTAAACTAACAACTGCAAATATGATTAATCACTTTTCCCTCGGGATCATTTATTATGAATGGCTCATGTAGTTACTACATAGAGCATCCTTGGTGTGATAAAGTGAAGGCTTGTACAAATTGGATTCTTGCTTGGCTGGTGCCTACTGCCATTACCTGTGTGAAATTGCATGGTGACTCTTGCAGACTGTAATATTTTGAGAAACTGTCCTAATATCTCAAATAAACACCAACAGCCAAAACCCACCAAAAATCCAAAATAAAAAAAAAACACTCCAAAACCCTCATCAACCAAAGGTTTCTGTACTATTAGCTGGTCTCAGAACAACCTCCTTATTCACTGCATTGTATAATTACAAAGGATAAGATGATGTAACCAAAAATTTTAAAAAATGATGCAATTTAGTCACTATAAAAGTTCCATCGTTTCAGGAATGCTGCTTAAAAATATTTTCACACACATAACACTAATTTGGCAAACATGACTGTCAAAGGAAAATACTCTTCTTTATGGAAAAACAAGCAGATGAAGTTACACTTCCGTCTCTAAGACATCAAATAAACAGGAAATACGCATGCTTGCAAAACCAGTCTGTTTTACTGAAGTTCATCGAATTCCTCCCAACTTCCAAGAAGTTGTCTGAATCTGATGGAAGTGATGTGTCCATTGTGATAAGTCAAATTTTGAGAATCAGTACAGTAAGCACCTATGTTTTTCTGTATTTTTTTTTCTTGCACCTCTTTTTTGCTGTTGAGTCATTAATATAATTCTTGTTGGAATATTTTTTTCTCATTCATAAAAAAATCTCTATATTTTATTCAAATGTGCTGAAGGAGACTTCCACAGAATCAATTGGCAGTAGTGCACCAAGCTGGATTGTGGCAAACTAGGAAAGCAAAAACTTTTTTAAAAAGTTTGTTATAAAGTGTCTCTCAAGGGACACGTTACTGTAAATGTTTGAACCATTTCCTCAGGATGTCAGATCTCTGGAGGTTCAAATCTTTGTCTTTGAGGCAGTAACAAATAAAACATAACTGCCAATGCCTGTGACCTTCATTCCAAAGTAAACCATTTTTTGTTTGAGTGGAACGAGAATAAAATCAATGCTTGGGGAAAAACACAAAAAATATTAAAACTACATCTCTAAAAAACACTAATGTTTGTATTCCCAACACAAGAAGTTTCTACATAAACAAATAAGTTTCCCCTGCTATTTTAACTGTAAATCTGAAAGTACATTAATTGGAGTAAATTAAGAGCATAATGCATATCCTTTCAGTTTGTTATGACTTATGTTGACTTTCTTTACATTTCTTAGAAACATCCTTGTAATAGCACTGAAAGTTCTTTAATAGCAGCAAAGAGAAACATTCATGCCATTAATATTGAAATAGACTAAAGTTACACAGCAAATATCTTATAATGTCATACATTTAATAACCTGATTTCACTTTTCAATTTGAAACTAGAATGTCATATATTATGGTGGATTCGGAAGCATGCTGAATTAAAGGCGCTTTAAGTAACTCATAGGAGCCGTCTGGTGAGTGGCAGTGGTGTAAATATAGGATTATGTTAAATTAGCACGAAAGAGAAGTCAGTCTGTGAAGAGCAGTGGTACCTCTAACAATTACCTAATGTAACGTGAAATAAGTACACTCCAAAAGTATTTGTAGTGAAAGTCAGAAATATGTAAAAATTTTACTCAGCGTGAAATAAAGAAGCGTAAAAAATATCCCAATGATTTCAGACCTCAGTAGAAGTCTGAAGTAGATGAGGTTTCCTCTCAACACAGATTTTAATTTTTTCCCAAGAATCTGCATCAAACACATCGAAGAATTCAGGCTTCCAAGACCCAAGATGAACTTAAGTAGGTTGGTTAGGGTTGCTTTGCAATGCAAAATCAACCTTCCTTCTGGGCTTTTGGCATCTCTTTTCTTGCAAAAGGGATCTTTTCAGTTAGAAAACTCTAAATAAATCACAGTCCCTTGAAATCTCTTCTGCATGAATAGCTTTGTAGCTAGTTTACCACCCCTGCTTTTATAGCCTGGTTACTTATGTATTTCTGCAAGAAGAAATGGGGGGGGTCCAAAATGAATGAATTTTCTCTGGTTTTTATAATTCCTTAAGATAGTTGTTGGAATATAATCATGTCATTAATGACAAAAAACCAAAACCAAAACCAAAACCAAAACCAAAAACAAAAACAAAAACAAAAACAACCACCTAAAATCAAAGTAGACTGTTGCCTCTGTCTCCTTACACTTTCTAAACTTATCAGTAATTAATTATCACCATAAGAAGGCATTACATTCTGGAGAGGCCCAGCTATCTAAAAACTTCTTATTTGCTACAAAATCAGTGCGGAAATATGAAGTTACTTTGGTGAATATTACCCAAAGCAGCAGTGATTCTTTTCAATATGATGGCTTTTCTAGAACAATTCAATATATTTCTGTTTAACAATACCAACAAGCAGTTATAAATGTGGATACTGAATGTTATTGCATAGCAGATTTTTTAAGCAGTTAGTGAAAGTAGTAAAAAATATTGGCATCTATAGAATCACAGAGTCATTCTGTTTGGAATAGAGCTTGGGAAATCTCTGTTTCAACATCCCACTCAAAACAAGGTCAACACCAAATTTGGACCAGGTTACTTACAGCATTGTGCAGTTGGGTTTTGCAAACCTCCTGGGATGGAGGTCTCACAGCTCCTCTGGGTAACCTGCTCAATCTTTTAATCCTCATCATGAAGTCAAGCTGATTTCTCATGTCCCCACACTGCAATGCTGTGAAGAGCTCATCTTGTCGTCTTCATGACCTCCCTGTAGGCACTGGGGCATTGCTGTTAGGTGCCCCCAAGCTGTTCCTTCTCCAGGCTGAACAAGCCCACGTCCTATGGCATCTGCACACAGGTCAAGTGCTCCAGTCCCAACCATCTTGGTGGCTCTTAATGAACTCACTCCAAATTTGTCAGTGTCTTTCCTCCACTGGAGTGCCCAAAAGGGGATGCAGTCTACATGTGGTGTCACGAGTACTGACTATAGAGGGATAATTCCTTCCCTGGATCTTCTGGATCTGCTCCTGCTCTTAGAGCCCATGGTGCTGCTGCTCTTTGCTGCCAGGGCACACTGCTGGCTCATGCCCCAAGACTTTTCTGCAGAACTGTTACACAGTCAATCCCCAACCAATAATATTTGGGAGTGGAAAGTGTTAAACTCTCCCACATACAGGAATTTGCATTTGTCCAGGCAAACAAATATATAGAAATGGTCAAAGCTTTTCTGTAAATAGTACAGTTTTTCTGTTATTAACTTAAAGTTGTGTTATCACCTTAGTTAAATCTTAGTTAAAGCAGATTATATAGTGCAGGTTTATCTCATTGTTTCTTATTACTATCAGTGAGTTGTTTAAGTGGAAGACAGAGATGAAGTAAAAATAATAGAGTGAAATGAAGAACATTTAGTGGCAGAAAGCAATGAAAACATTAGAGGAGAAATCAAGAAGTAATATAATAGTGTCTTGGAAGAAGATTCTTGGAGTGTCAGACTTCTGGAAATCAACACATCATATGAAGATTATCACCATTTTGATATTTCATTGTTGAAATATTGCCCAGAATCTTTATAGAATTTTCCTGATTTCATCCTTGGGAAAGAAAAACTTAGTAGCCTGGAAGATTTTTACTTAATAGAAGGTCTTGTTTTATAAGACATATTCCAATGATGCCATATTCTCATGCAATAATAGATCCATTTTATCAACTGCTTGGGTGAGCTGTATTAGAAAATTGCTCATCCTGCATTAAATACCACAGGTCCCATTAATCTGGCTCTCAGAGATGCTCAGGCATGCCTTCATTGGATGCTCTGTCTGCAATATGGAAGCAACAAAGCCAATAAAACCTAAAAGCTGAGCATGGCAAAAATCAAGAAAGGAACTGGACTACTCTAAATTTCCATTTCTTAGCAGTATAAGTATATTGTACATTCAGGGGAGGAAAAGACCCATGAACAAATAATCAATATTTGACATTATGGATGTGACTGATTATTTGCTAAAATTTCAGTCCCATGGTAAAGCAGAGTTTCTGTAACAGAAACCTCACCCAAAAGTTCAAATATAGTTGATGCGAGCAGAACTGTAAGTAAAAGTCAGAAAATGTGTTTAAAAAAGATCTGTTCCCAAAGCCAATTGCTTTCAGAAATCAGGCATTGTGTTTTACTTTAGTCAGTCTGTATTCCTTTTTTTTTTTTTTTTTCCCCTTGGTCTCCCAGTGGGAATTCCTTTTAATTCCATTTTTCAACATTTGTGCAAACCCCACAGAACATGCCACTTGTTCAGATACATTAGATATGTTATATGAAGAATCAAGGGGAGGAAAAAACTGAGCTGGACAACAATGTGCCAGCCAATTCAGAGACTGGCTAGTTCATCTGATGCCTTCATTTGAATTCCTCACTTCACATCCTTTTTCTCTCATCCGTTTTCCTCACATCCTTTTTCTCTCCTGTTAGACAATCAACTTAATCTTCCTCTGTTTCAATTCTCCATCTGTAAAATAAGTGTAATAATGTTTTTCTACCTCAAAAGGGTCTTGTGCAGCTAAAAAAAAAAGAAAAATTATAAGAGATTTTCAGATGCTGCAGCAATGGATCACATAAACATGAGTGTGGTAGAAACTCTGTTTCACCTTAAGTGTTTAAGTGTATGCCTATTTTCTTGTGGTTTCCTAGGGAGATGTGGTTTCCCTTTATATCAGTATATAAGCTCTGATAATAGTCACAGGATTTAGGAGCGTTCAGTGGGGGAAGAATACAATGACAGACAAAAAAACCCGCTGCCGTTACCTCCCCTTGAAACGTTTTTACATAGCCGTAGTTTGCTTTTCACTTTGTCTCCAATGGATCATCTCAAACTATTTCCTGGCCTTTTGAAAAGATGAAAAATATATTCCTTTGGAATTTACTATATCCAGAAGCCTAATTTGCTGCCGAATGCTCTATTCTGTATATGGATTAGGAGATCTTTATTCAGCTGATGATTGCTGCCAGTATCTTCTCTTCATTTTCAGTGCTGAAAAGGCCTGAAGTTATTCTAAATGCTTTGCTGTTGCCAGGGTGATAAAACACCAGCTAGGAAATTAATGGTATTCTCTCTCGGTGCGCGTGTGTGAGAGAGGGTGTGAGTGTGCCCATGTTCACCCACATGGGCTTTTTAGTCAACAGGCTTCACATACATCCAGTTTTATAGGATAAAATCTTATTCTATCGTGATATCTCAAAATTTTAGGTAGACGTTGTCAGATTAGTCCCAGCCTTAAAGCAGCTTTGCTGCCCTTGTGAATGCTCCTGAGTAGTGGCACAAAACTGTAAAGAACTTCTCGCACTGATACCTACATTTGCAAGAGTAAATACATTTTTAAAATATATTCTACGGTGTTCGTGCACCAGACTGCCCTACGTACATAACACACACCTCCTCTGGAAGCAAGCGAGTAAACACTAACCAGCTCCAGAGTTAAAGAGGGCAGGACTTGAACGAAGGCAAAGAAGGTAACTCACATTTTGTGAAGGTTTATAATTTTTTTTTTTTTTTAGGATCCTACTAACTCAGTGCCACAAGATGTCAGTGCAGTTTAAGCAACAGCAGAGCCCTGTCAGAATGTGAACTGCATTGAAAATGGGCAAAGGGAAAGAACGAGAACATCCAGAGTTAATTATAAGACCTGTTCTCAGAGAAACAGGGCTACAAAGTGTACATGGTCTTTTTATTTTTATTTTTTTCTTTTTGACTTACTTCTGGATCGTGCTCTGTATAATTACAATTATAATGAAAATAAATGTAAAAACTCTAAATAAGAGCTGGTTTATATCCATGTCTGCATTTCACTTTTCTTCTAATTCAACATCTAATGAAAAAACCTGCATCTAAATACATTTTATTGCGCAGCAGAGCAGTGTTTTCTTTTCAGAGAATTGTTGAATTTTAATGATATTTTCCCAGCTTTGTTTTGCTTTGACTTCATAAAAGAAAAAGGAGGAGGAAGGAAGAAAAGACAAAATCAGCTCACTTATAGTAATGACACAACCACCTCACTTCTAACAGGAGCTGATACCTTTCCATTACAATGGCCACATATAACAGGTAGTTAATCATTAAGAAAATGCATTAGCTGAATGTCACCAGGAACCTATGTACTATAGCAAATGAACAACGGACAACAGTTTGAGCTTTAATTCAGGAGTGAGTTCCCCTCATAAGGCTGCTTTCCTCTTTATGAAATTGGGCACAAAGTTAATGGTATGATAAATGGGTGTTTGAACTTAGTAGGCTTCCTTGATTACAAGGACAGCAGTTATTCTTGCATAAGTACCAGCAAATATCTCATATCGGGTGTTGTTTCGTATGCTTTTGAATACTGTGTGCTTTCACAACAGTGGAGCCATCACATGGAAAGCTGAGGCACGAGCAATCTCCCACCCCACAAGGAACGTTTGCCTGATTTAACTTTTGGCCTATATGTTTTGCTGATGTAAATTGGCCCTTCTGTGTAACGCACAAAGCAATGCTGTGGTTCACGTGGCTTGTGGTCCACGTGAGCTGTAGTGGTGCTTAAAATGCTCTTACACTTGTGCTGCTTTCTTAGAGAGTTTGGGAACTTTGTAAATAGCTTTTTCCTTTTTCAGATTGAAAACACACCTCTATGTTTCAAAGCCACCTTATGGACAGCACACATGGTCTGGCGCAGCTCTGAACTATGAATACAAATCTCTGCCCGAAAGAATCAGCAATTGAAGAGTAGAGATGGTGTCTGTGAAATAACAGCATTTGGACGGGCATGTTAGAACCTAAATGAGGACCCGAAGGAAAAGGGTTGATTGAAGGTGCTTTTGACTGTCCGTGGCCCATTTCCGTACAGACAATCTGCTCGGGTTTATCAGGGGTGGTGGTGTGTGTTCAGGCAGCCGCGGTGCTAAGCCTCCACCCGTGCCCAGCTTGCTGAAGGTTAAACACCCCAACTACCCTCCGAGCTACCACTGACACCTCTTCCCCTGGGGACAGGAGCACCACAAAACACCTTCCAACCAGAGCTGGGAGGACCGAACATCACTTCCCATCATTCCCTTTACTGGGACCCATCCCAAGAAAAGGGTGTCACTATCCCCTTGGGAAGTCGGGACTCAGGTTGTACTCAACACCCTGCTTCCCCCCCGCCTCAGTATTGTTTTTATAGAAAACTAAAAACAGCATGAGGGAAGTAACTGTAGGGCAAGAACTGAGCTGCTGCTCTATATCTCACTCAGCATCAGCCAAGCCTCGCACGGCAGCGACAGCTGGCCCCCAAATACTTCCGAATATTTCTTTCCTTCTCTCTTCTATTACATTTTTTTTCCCAGATAATAAACGAAGAAGTAATTTGTTTACAAGCCACTTTCTCTTTTTCTCTGCTGGGTGCTTCAGATGTCAGAATGATAGAAGAGCGGGGGATTTGCAGTACATCTTTTTGCCTTGGCCAAGGATCTGCTGCACAATCCATTATCGCTGGGGACATTTGCATGAAAACAGGGCATCCAGTAGTTGCTTTCATAGGTTCATATCTGTCCATGTAGAGAAACAGCCACAGTCTCAGCAGTAATAACCTCTTGTGTTGTAACCTGTGCCTTTCTCCAGCTGCAAACTAGGTGGGTGGTCTTTTTGGGAAGGTTATTTTTGGCTTGTAATACGTATCACACTGCAGAATGTTTTTAGAGACAGAGGCAAATTTTGCTTCAGTGTAACTCACTAAAATTAAATCTATATGGAAAGTACGGAACTGATCCGGACTAGCAACATCAAGGCAGAAACTGCTTGTCTTCATATCTTATCAAATTTTAAATGGAGATAGCTAGAGGTATATAGTCAACTAATTTGATAAACAACAACAACAAAAATTATACAGTGTTTTGTTGAACTTCTCTGTTTTATTAACTTCCAATTCTGATGACTCTGTAATTTATTCTATAGACAAGATTAAATTCTTGTCTCTGGTTTGTAATCACATGAAGCAATTTGGAATATTCATTTTTCTATGCCTGGAGCAGTAATTAATTGTGCCCAGATGCATAGGAAAGAATAGACCTTCTTTTAAAGGTCTATACCATGATAATTACAATCCTAATATAAAATCAGCATCCTCTTAGTAGAGAAGACAACAAAAAAAAGCATTTATAAAAAAATTTTTTTCCCTCCACACTCCCTATCAGAACAATAGCTTAGGAAGGATCTAACATGTCTATATTTGGATACAGATTAAAATTCTCTTGATTTCAGCAGCCAGCAATAAATACACAGTTATTTGAAATCCATTTCTTCAGTCCAGGGTTAATTCTGTTGTCAAGAATTTAACTTCTAAAAATACATCAGGGAAATACACAGTAGAGCCAGCCAAATTAATAGAGTAGTGAATACCTTGGAAGACTCTCCCACCCCAACATTATATAAGTATGTGTAAAATTATGGCAGTTATGGGAATAAGTTTCTGTGGATAGCCTCAAAAGCTATAAATCAGACTATTTACTTTAAAACCCAGGAGAACTTTCTGAGTTTTCTGATTTTGTCACATTCCTTAAATCAAGGTGAAGGAACACTGTTCATTTCCAATTGAAAACCAATTCATTATTATAAAATGAAGAGGTTGACAGAGATCATGAGTCTGAGAACTCTGACTGAGAGTGTAAGTCTTTATTTGTCTACATGATGCAAAATTTCTGCGTTATTTATAGGAAAACATGCAGAAGACATTTTTCCAGATGTCTCTTTACAAATAATTTTTCTAGTTACAATATATCACACCGTTCCTCCTTATATCCAAATCATTTCTTCTGATTTATGTAGCATGGAGCTTTACTGTATAAGGTCACTGGAATACCCTTCTTTGTAAATGCCTTGGAAAGCTCTCAATATTTTGTTGGTTTAGTGGTTTATTTTTTTTAAACCAAGTGCTCTTGTAATTTATGTTTCAAAAATCACTATAAATTTTTTGCATCGCTCTCAAAATAAGAAGTCACAACTTTTTACAGTTTTCTGAAAGGGAGATTGAGACAAATGCTAGCTTTTGGGAACTAACACTCATAAAAATTTAAGAATAATTACTTCCTATTTCTGTGCTACTCACAAGCCAGAATCTGTCCCAGGTTAAATCAGTTCTTGTAATAACACCAGTTTAGATTGTATCACACTGCAGAGGACTTGAAACTGTTAAAAGTCCACTGAGTATTTTTTCTAGACTATCACCACCATCTCTGTCCCTTTATATGGATTCTTATAGGAAAGTAGAACAACTACTGCGATCCCGAGTGTCAGAAATTACTTTAACTTCAGTAGGAGCAATACAGTGCTCAGGCAGCCCTGAGGATCAGAAAAGCACAGAGTTATTATACAGACATCTGTCTGATCCCGAAGCGACGTGTTACACACAGTTTGGCCAAACCCTCTGCGCGTGTTTGTGCATGCACTTATACGAGCGAAGTATTATAGAGATTTATGTTACATTCATCAGTTTTTTTATCTTACGTTTTTTGAGATGATGGATGCTTTTTCTGAAATTATGGATAATAGTTCCAAGGGGAAAATCTACAACTGGAGGAAAAACAGGCATTTAAGCTTGTGCCTGAGAACTGATAAAATATTGCAGCATATACATAAGATGAACTTTGGGACAATGGTGGGTTTTGCTATTTGTGTAGAAATATTTCATCTGTGTACTTTGTCTGGCTCCCCTGGTGAATGCCAGTGAGTTTTCATGGTGAATCACATCATTTACTTGAGTCTTAAAGACGGAGAATGCTCTCCTAAATGCTGAGAAAACACCGCAGTGATAAACCAGCAGTTCTGTAAAGTTCAGTCTCTAGTTGAATAAACACCAAAAACATGAAATTGAGACTTCATTATGTGACAGTTTCTGTGAAAAGTGTCATAAAAGTAAGATCTCCCAATCTTTCCTACAGGATCAATGCTTAGGGAAGCATGAATTCATTACAAGTTTGGAATTGGAAAATGCTATTTTAATTTGAACTTTTAATTATTTCTTTTGCTTTTCACATTTGGTTTTCAAACCTTAGGAATGAGGTTTTTTTTATATATATATCTTTTGCCCCAGTCCAGTAAAATATTTCAGTATGTAATTAACTTTAAGCATTGGATAAAACCCACTGATTATTTAAAATAAACAGGTGTGTAAGTGTTTCAGATGAAGAAGTCTCAAACACTTTTACAAAATATTCTGGAGAATACATAAATAATACAAATTAAGTGTCCTTACTTTGGACTGTATACTCCTTTCTGGGTGATAGCACTACTTTTTTCTCTCAGAAAGGTTTAATTCAGTCTCATTTGCTCCATTTAATTATAAATAAAGTAAACCTCAGAACATTTTGCATAACAGCAATGTAGACCACATGAAAAGAGATTTTTTTTACCCTTACAAAAATTAATTTAGTCTTAGAAATTACTTGAATAGAAAAGGTATGGTCACTCCTGATTGGTTTGACTGAAATAGAAAACATAATTACAGATTGTGTTTTCTAATGGCCTTCACATTTAACATACACATAGAACAAGCTGAATTGTAGAGACAGAATTTTTGAGTAAGGAGTATAACTTCTGTCCCTGTGAACACAAAATTTACAGTGTATAGTTTATTGCTGGAGATGCAGGCAGTAAACTACTCAAAATTCACAATGGCTAGGAAGCCTAATATCTTTCTGTAAGCCATTTTGTCTTTGGAAATATCTTTTACCCCTTTTTTCATCAAACAGACCAAAAAGTTGAAAATTATCATACAGGCGATGTTTCACTTTATTTCAGTATTAGCCGTAAGAAATTGTGGCTTTTCTGAAAGGGCAGGTAATCCCCATAACCTTTGCTCATGCTCTAGTACGCTGCATCACAGCTGTGGACCTCAAAAGCCCAGCAACTGCTGACTGAATTGTCCTGAATGTCACCAATTTCACTTCACCCCACCAGAGAATATGAGAAATAAAACTGATCAGGCTCTTGTGGTGTGGCCAAAAGGCCACTCGCACACTTTGACTACTGCTATCCAAAGAAGGAAAGTGATAAAATGGAAAAAAAATTGTTTGCTTTAGTCTGTGGCTCCCAGGAATTTTGCAATCCTATTGCACTCTTGGTCTTACAGTCAGAAAGCTTTGGTAGCTGCAGTGGTGAGCTGGAAAGGACCTACACGCAACCACTGGATTGCAAATAAACTCTTGTCTGAAGCCAATTGCACGCTCAACAAAATCGAGCAAGGTTTGTTAATTATTCCGGTGTCAGCATACTGAGAAATTCCAGAGTAAATGGGTCTTGTCAGAATTTTTCCAGTCAGCTCTATTTAAAACATAACCTGATGAGTGTTGTGATTTAAAAAAAAAATAAAGGGACTTGGGGATTGGAAACCAGCTCCTTTGGATAAGGCATCATCGTGTCACCTGGGTCCACGTCACATTCATTGGTGGTGTGAAGTCTCATAAGCTGCTTCCCTCTGTGACATTTTTGCCTTCTTGAATTTGTGTCTTTGTATTCTTTGAGCTGTAAGGTCTCTGGAGTATTAACAACCTGGCACTATACAATTTTATCATGACTCAAAAAATAGAACCACAATTAGAGTACCGAATATTAAATGATCCTAATGCATTAACATATGCAAATAACATAAAGTCAGGTATATAAATAAGTTATACAATAAAAAATTTCCAAATAAGGTGTACAAATAAAGTAAGCTTTATACATGTATGTATATATACGCAAAACTATATAAATATTTGCAAAGGCAGAGAGATGAAAGCACATTCTTCAGTAACATCTTCATAGCTTTATATTAATTGGAGTGCTTCGGTGTCTGCAAGTTATTTTCACATTTGCACAGTACTTTAAACTGTGATCATATTTGTTGTTCTTCACTGACTCCGGAGTAATCTTGTTAATTTATAAATCAAAAGGTAGGATTTAACTCTGGAATGTTGCAGGATTTTTGGTGTTTCTTAGTGAATAGTCGATTTTTCTTTTGTTTTGTTTTTGCCAGTTGGCAACCTTGCAAGCTCAGATCAGGATCTGATCAAGAGATGTTAATGAGCAGTTATTGTGATTCTGTGATGTTCGTATGCCACTAAAATTAAACAAAATTTAGTTCTTTTCTAGCATAGAAAAAAAAAAAAGATATGTTTCTTATTCATTTCAGTAGGTTTCATGCTGAAGAAATATAATCATCACAGTTGGTTAGTGTTGTGTTCCTTTCACTAATCTTATCACTTTTGTGGTACGTGTAACTCAGTCAGGACCACAAAATTTTTTTTTTCTTAATTATGATATATTTGTTCAGACTAAATTTTTAAAGTTGAAGATGGTCTGATAAACTCTTGTTTGTGATGTAACTTGGCTAAATTAATGTTGAATATCTTTTAGGCTTGACCTTGTGCACAGCAAAATAATCTAATGGATTTTGTTAAAATATAGAGTGATAAAAAGATTGAATTTATAGTTTAATCTACTCTTCTGTTAATACATTGTTAGAGTGCATTAACATGTAAGTGTAGATGCTAGCAATTGATTATTAGAGACTATATGGATCAATATTCCATCAATAATTCAAGATGTAATTTAGAAGTATAATTATATTCAATACATTACTATTCTTTGTTGCTTTGGTTCAAGAATATCTTAAGATTCACAGCAAGATATTTTTATTTATTTATTTGAAAGATCATAAATTTATCTTGAGCAAACTACAATTCTTTGTGAGTCAAATAGATAGTCACTAGAATCCCTTTGCATAATTTGGTCTTTAAACTGAACAAAGCTCCTATTTCAGTAGGGAATGAGAGTATGAGATCTTGTAACCTACAGTGCCAAAGATCCAGTAGAATCAGTGAGGCACTGAGAGCCTCTTACATTTGCAGTGGAGGAAAGAAAAATCCTTGCTCGTTTACTATATATATATATTTTCTGTTCCTATCTATGAACTGTGGAGTTCAGGTAACCTGTGCATATCTGGTCCAGTTTCTTTAAGACCTCCTTCGTCACCACAACAAAATTAAGAACTGCACAGAAGCTGCCAGAAAAGAACCATATTGTCCTTTTATTTGATTCAGTCATGCTTATTCAGTTGCTTTTCCCCTCCCTCTCCATTATGTCCCTTCCCTTGTCACGCAGCTAGCCTTGATTGTTGTGGAATAATTTGTCGAAGGGGAGGAGGAGGAGGAGTGTTCTGCTCCAAAGATTGCCAGGCTGAGGCTGACTCTGTTTTCTTGTGATAAGGAGTTACACACTCTGTATTCCTCCACTAAGCCATTTCTGATTCAAAGCTGTGCCCTGTCTTCCATCTGTCTAGATGGCTCACAAAGGAAGGAGTGAATTCTTGATACCTCAGCCTTGGAGATTAAAACAGGCACACTGAATTGGGTTGAACCTTTTTAATTGAGAACCAGTGGAGCATGTGTGAAATACTCTATGCTTTGCTTCTGTGTTACGTGTGGCACACTCTGCAGTTTTTATGCAATGTTCAAAGTCAATATCCAGTACCGAAGTTCAGTTTTACAACCTGAAATGTGGTTACAAAACGGCAGGGAGACCGGTACTTGCAGCCATTTTTGAGAGAGATGGGCACAGCTTCCTGGGAAACTGCAAGCAAGAGACGACATTGCTCTACCAGTTTGACTCACAGTTGGATCATGTCCAGTGATAAGGTCTGATTTTAAGAAAGCTCAGAGTTCAACTCACAGTTCCTCAATTCTACAGTTCTTTGTCTGAACAATTTAATTTCTCGTCTGCTTTTTCCCCTTTGTTTGTTCAAAACATCTGCCTTGGAGAAATGTCAGCATTAAGGGTAGGCAAATAAAACGAGTGCCTGCCCATTTCATCTCTCTGCTTCATTCCAACCATTCTGAAAGATGTGAGGCTTCTGAGTTTAAAAGTAATTTTTTCCCCAAAATGTTAAATTTTGAAAGGTTCTCTTGGGGTTCTTTTATCTGCTAAGAACAAACATCCTTAATCTGGTTTTAGCATTCCTTCAAAATGCAACAATTTCTTAATAAATTTCTTCAGAACTGCTAAAGTCAAAAGTGTTTGGACATGAATTAGAAGACAGAAAAAAAGAGAGAGAGGAGAAAAAACCACAAAACTCAGAGGTTTCTCTCCGGGTCTTTTTTATGACAGTGTAAGTTCATAGATGAAAAAGATTATGTGAATGATATGAAAAGTTTCTACACAAAGGGATTGTACTGATAGTATGAAAGGGATCAGTCCCTATAGGAAATTAGCTTCTATCCTGGAATAATGTTGATTAAATCCTTTCTTTCTTTTCATCTCATCTTGATCTCTTTGTACAAGTTCTCAAGGGAATGAACATTTATTCTGCTGAGGTATCTAATCAACCTCAAAAGCAATTTTATTGCTCTGTGTACTTTTTAATGCTATAAACTTGATCCTTTAAATAATAATAAGTCAGTGACACACTCACTAAATACTGAACATCTTGAAATTAGTATGGCTGACAGCTGTAACCATGGGAAATCCGATATTTCCTGCTTCATGGTAAGATGTCTCTCTGAGTTTCAATTCCAAGTATAGTAATAACCTGGTCATGGAGTATGGCTGAAGTAACAGAGCATGATGTGGTTGCTGTCTACCTTGCCACCTTGCCTGAAACTAGGCAATTCCTCGTGGTAGACCCCGAACATGAGGCAGATGTGTGGGGTTTGTTACGCTTGGGACAGGTGGAGAGCACTGGCAGTCTGTAAGAGCTAAATCTGCTGCAAAGGGTCACTCAGATCCCTGCTAAATGTGTATGTGATATTTTACCTAGTTGTCTTTGACACCCGAGTTCTCCAAGACTGGCAATCTGGCTTGATTTCTAAAAGCTGACCAGCAAATATCTGGAGATATTAATAGAGTTCCTTTTCTTTTCTCTTCCTCTCTGTCAGGTCTTTTGAGATCTCAGATTCCATGTTTAGTTTTTAAAAATAGAAGGAGGGATTCTTTTTCCTGCAAACTTTAACAATGGTACAGGTTTGGATTCCCCCTCCCAACTCC
>VZTQ01006768.1:73739-164764 GCA_013400755.1 Pelecanoides urinatrix
CACCCACCCCCAATTAAAAATCTTAGTATCCTGTAAAAGAAGTTAATTTGTTTAAAAGTTTTCCTGTTATTCGTAGAATCTTCATTATTAAATACCAGGATCATACATCACAGTCTTTAAAGTAATTTTTTTCATATCACCCCTGAAAGATATTTAAGTACAGTTCTAATACTAGGGAGAACTGGGACTTAAGGGCATCCCTTTATTTTCACTCTGTAGCTTGAGCTCAGATTTCCCTGAATCCATATAATCTACAGTTTAGCTGGAGTCTGGAGCGAGCTAAATTGCCTCACCCGGCCAGGAAACTCAGGCATAGGGATGGGATTGACTTGAGCATGAACGCAACATCCTCTGGCAATGTGAAAGCAACAGTCCCCAGAAATTGGCAGTTGACATGGTTGACAAAAACTGTAGACATGGCAAGAAAAATTACACCCAGATCACACGAAGCACCGAAGCACTTAAAATGGGATATTAACAGTTTTCTTCTGTAACCAGTGTGCTATCCTGAAAACCGCAACCTATCCACTTAGGCATCAGTTGCACACATGCTTTTGTTATAGCCTAACCAGCATACAACCCTTACTTGTAGTAGTACAGTTATAACGATACCACCCCTAATATTCCCAATAATCTAGTTATTAAAGAGTAATCCTAACGGTATTAAAACTGTTATATGAAAACTTTCTCGTTTACACCCCTTTTAACTGGTGCTGTGCTCCCCCTGCGGCTGTCCCTGGGATCCTCAGGGAACTGCAGCAAGGCGGCAGCATCCTGTGCTCTCTCCTGGGAGGAGTTTGGTATCGATGGTACAAATCTCTTTGAGATTGAGTATATTTTCTAACATACTCTGCTTACATGTCCTTTCTTTGAAGTTTGGCTATGTTCACCGATTAGCTATTAGCTAAACCACCACAGTACCCTCCCCCAGACCTAGCTTGCATGAAGGTTTCATGCTAGTTCCTCAGTGACTACCTGGGTTAGAGCTTTACCAGATGCAGTATTCATAGAACTAGGCTAGAAACAAGTTTGACAATACTCACCTGACCACTAGCCAATCGTTATCACAGCTAAACCAACCCAAATCATCTCAATCCAAGACAAGTACAGACAGCTCCCTAGACTCTGCAATGTTAGGTCAATACAAAGCCTTTGGCCTTTCACTAGTAACGGGAGCAGAGGGGAGTGTTTACTAAGCTACGCGACAAGCAAGCATCTATGTTTTCAGTATTGAAGCTACCACTATTTCAATTTCTGCTGCAGTTTTTATCCAGAGCTGCTGCCACCTTGCCGGCATTTAGCAGCCTGACACCTGCCTGATGCCTCTGTAGATATCCTTACAACATCTGTTCCCATCCCAACCATCTGAAGGCGTCTGTCTGAGGCAGTCTCACCATGTAGAGGCATGGTCCGGGCAGACACAGCACGGTCATGTTTGCATTTGAAAACACAGGAAAGGTGCTTCCAGAAAAGTGTCCTATTTTTCTGATGTTTGTTTGCACTGTTGGTTGTCTTCAGTCCTGTCCCATGTTTGCTTGAAAGAAAGATCTGCAAAAGTCTGCAGTTGTTCCTAAGTAGTTGGTTTGCAACTAACCCATGTCTGGTGTAGTACTGATTTATAGGTCCCTGATTTATAGCTTTCGTCCTCCCGTGAACTGGACGGGAGCTGGGGCACCATCTAAGAGCTCTGAGCTGTGCTGCAGCAGACGCTGGGAAAAGAAGTGCAAGGTGATGTCTGAGAACTTTGGTGGGTCCAGCCCTGAGGGGCTCACTGAGATCTCCCGGTTAATGTGTGGTGGAGCAGAGAACTGACCAGAGCTCTCCTGAACACCCGATTGCAAAGACACTAACATCCTTTCCTTTGCTCAACTTCCTTTATATTCAAAACTGTGAACTTTTTGGTTTGAGAGAGCCACTTAACTTTATAAAGTGATGGAATTAGAAGAAAAATCAAGCCCTAATTCTCAGACCTATGATCCAGACGCTGACAAAAGTTGCAAGTCTCTGCTGTTTCCAAAAAGATAGAGAAGATCTTATGACATGTTTAAGAAGAGTTGTAGGGTTTTTTGAGTTTTCTGGTTTTTTTAAATTAACATTCAGTTTCATACCAAACTACTTACTTTTACAAAATACTAAACAAGACATTAGTTACTTCTTTAACCTGCACTTGCCTATTTCCCTGAGAGTAAATCATGTTAACAGATTTAACTAGGAAGGAAGAGGAAACATGTTTAACAGCAGCGTAGACTTGTTCAGGTGTAACTGTAGTTGCATTATGATTCTTCCCATTGATGACTGTTCTTTACTGGAACCCCCTGGAAAGAAAACATGTCCAGGGGCTTCTGGCTTTAAAAAAAAAGAAAAAAAAGAAAAAAAAAAAAAGACCTGGAGAAAAACATTTATGTAATTTATGGGAAGCTCTTGGAGAACTACGTGTTTCCCTTTTTCCTCCAGCACACTGTAAATGAACTGTGTATGATAAATTCTAATGGTCCGTGCTGGCAGAGTTTATGCTTTCTGTTTATTTTACCCATTTATCTTAATCCTTGAGCTGTTTATACAGTATTACTGTAAATGACCCTTTACCTGACTCTGAAGGACTTGATTTTCAGTTACATTAATGTTCCTTAAAACCATTTTGAAGAACTTTTTTTCTGTCTCTTTTTCTCTGCCGCTTCAACATAAGATCTTCTCTTAGTGTTTCACATATTGAGCTGTAGAATCTAGTACTTGGAAGATCAAAGAGGCTAATAAAGATCAATATGAAATATTGTTCCGTTAGCAAGGGGCCTGAACTTTCTGTGTTCTCATGTGAAACTGGTTCAGAGAACTCTTTATTGAGTTTGGGCAGAGCTATGTGGTGGGAGAAGAGCTTCAGAAATGTTTCTGAGAGAGAGAGTGCATTCATTTAGTGCTGCAGATCTATTGTGCAGTTTAAGAAAAAGGTGAGTGATGTGTTTTTTCTAAGCACGACACAATATAAGTGTTTCACTGTAGTTCACTTCTTTGACTGTTTGTAGTTATTATCATTAACTGGGCTGCAAAATATTGTTCATATCTGAATATGGTTTTTGCACAGGAATGCCATGTTATTAGGAGTGCCTTGTCTGTTTGAAAGGTTTGGGAATCATTATTTTATTGTTCTTTTTGACACTAGCCAGTAAGTGGTTCTCAGATATAGAATCTCTTGTTGAGATCAGCTAGCAGTAGGCTTTGCCTTGAGGTCCCTGGTGTTCAGGAACTTCAGAATTATTCTGTGATTAACCTGGAATTGTTGAGCTAATGGAAAGAATCAAAGGTGACATTTGAGATTGTCTGTACTGTCGTGTCCACTGTTAGACACCTACCTCAAAAATATATACAAATGTGCTTAAATGAACCTTCAATGTCAAAACTTTTCCCACAGCATTCTCCTGGAGAAACTGGCTGCTCATGGCTTGGATGGGCGTACTCTTTGTTGGGTACAAAAATGGCTGGATGTCTGGGCCCAAAGAGTGGTGGTGAATAGAGTTAAGTCCAGTGGCAGCTGATCACAACTCATGTTCCCCAGGGCTCAGTATTGGGGCCAGTTTTGTTCAATATCTTTATCAATGATCTGGATGAGGGGATCGAGTGCAACCTCAGTAAGTTTGCAGACGACACCAAGCTGGGCAGGAGTGTTGATCTGCTGGAGGGCAGGAAGGCTCTGCAGAGGGACCTGGACAGGCTGGATCGTTGGGCCGAGGCCAACTGCATGAGGTTCAACAAGGCCAAGTGCCGGGTCCTGCACTTCGGCCACAACAACCCCAGGCAACGCTACAGGCTTGGGGAAGAGTGGCTGGAAAGCTGCCCAGAGGAGAAGGACCTGGGGGTGCTGGTTGACAGCCGGCTGAACATGAGCCGGCAGTGTGCCCAGGTGGCCAAGAAGGCCAACGGCATCCTGGCCTGTATCAGGAATAGTGTGGCCAGCAGGAGCAGGGAGGTGATCGTGCCCCTGTACTCGGCGCTGGTGAGGCCGCACCTTGAGTACTGTGTTCAGTTTTGGGCCCCTCACTACAAGAAGGACATTGAGGTGCTGGAGCGTGTCCAGAGAAGGGCAACGAAGCTGGTGAAGGGCCTGGAGAACAAGTCTTATGAGGAGCGGCTGAGGGAGCTGGGACTGTTTAGTCTGGAGAAGAGGAGGCTGAGGGGAGACCTCATCGCGCTCTACAACTATCTGAAGGGAGGTTGTAGTGAGGTGGGGGTTGGTCTCTTCTCCCAAGTAACCAGCGATAGGACGAGAGGAAACGGCCTCAAGTTGTGCCAAGGGAGGTTTAGGTTGGACATTAGGAGAAATTTCTTTACTGAAAGAGTGGTCAGGCCTCGGAACAGGCTGCCCAGGGCAGTGGTGGAGTCCCCATCCCTGGAGGTATTTAAAAGACGTGTAGATGAGGTGCTTAGGGACATGGTTTAGTGGTGGACTTGCAAGTGTTAGGTTTACGGTTTAAATCAATGATCTTGAAGGTATTTTCCAACTTAAATGAGTCTATGATTCTATGATTCTAACTGACTCAAATATGTGGTTTACTGAATTTTGTGTTAATAATCAAAATCCTTAAAAAAGGACTGGATTTAATGTCTACACGGTGAATGTCATAGATGAATCTCTGTAACATCAATGAAGACTGTGAGAAGCTTTATGAAAAATCTGCTAGAGATGGTAAATGCTGTAGTTTATATACAACACCATGAGATGGTGAGAAACAAAATCACAGTTTGAAACAGTGCATGTGCCTGCTCTAGAGATTAATGCTTGTAAAGATGGAAAACCTTAATACTCATTAGGAGATAAGTTTGCTAAACTTCCATATTGTTCCACCATTGTTCAAGTAACCAAGTAACTTAAATAGAAACCTTTTGTTTGGAGCAGAATAGTTTGCAGGCAATTTCATCTCGAATAAGAAAGTATGTCTGTGCTGTTATGAATCCTATTATAAGGGTCTATATTGAGTTTTAGAAACAATATCACGGTAATCCCACTTAAATTGACAATTAAAGTGTGTTTTGCTTATGGATGGCTTCAGACACACTGTGCAATTTACTAAGTAATAGCAAAAATGTCATTCACTATATGCAAATTTTTTTTAGCGTAAATTAAATATTAGTATTCTTTGCCAATTCAAGTTTACAACCATGGGAAAGACCATTAGTGAGATTTTCTTAGAGCACTAAAGTCTTGCACATTATTTCTGAAACTATTCCATATAGTGTCAGAACTACAACACAAATACCTATGTACAGCTTTCCAATATGCTATAAAAACAAACATGGACTGATTTGATGCAGCATTGAGTAAATTAGGGAAGACTTGAGAGTAACAGAGTTACATCAGCTTACAACTTTACAGAGGCGATGAGACTCGTGCCTTTGCAATGTAGAAAAGCGTAGAGGAGTGTAAAATATAGCTGCTTCTCTTAAAAACATTTTCACTGTGGAAGGATAATTCTTTGTGAAAACAGCCATATGCATCTGAAAGTCACATAATCATTGCTTCCTAAATTCACCATTTCTAGGATCCAGTGTTTCTGATGAGGCATTTACGTGTTCCTTAGCGTGAGCCCAGAGGTGGTAAATCCCGTATTGAATTATAGAGGATTGCAGCATATAAGCAAATGGAATGGTTAAACTTCTTAGGCTGTTTCTGCTTTCCAGAGTAACATGAAGAACAATTCTCTCTGACATGTAGGGACTACGAGTTACCTATTCCAGAAATGAGTATAATAGCAATGTTAAAATTACCACAAAAGAAATAAAATAAGGGTCACTCTTAGGAACTTGGCTCACAAAAGATGACATTGTACAGCAATTTTCTGTTCTCATTGTAGGAGTTAAATCTGAGACTTTCCTGCAAATCTAATAGAAATGGCGTTTCCATGGCCTTGTATGGCTTTTGTTGCAGAGCAATTTAGAGAAAAACAGAGCTGAAAACTCTGAATGAGCAATTTACATTATATATGAACATTTTTTTCACATTCTGCAGTTTTTTCCTTCCTATGAAACAAACTAAAAATGTTATTACCTCATGGAGAAGATATTTTTTGTGGATTATTTGGGCATTTACCAATATTTTATAAAGAAAAAAACCTTTAACACATTTTGTAAACTCTTTTACTAATATATCAATACATCATTGTCATGAGTAAAGTTTTGTAAGAAATATGTGAACTATTTTCTTAAGGAAAGCCACAAACCAGTCAATTTATACAACCCATTTTCTATAGTATAGTTAAATTAATCATAATGGTTATTCACAGAGTGTTGTTATTTATTTGGACTATATTAAAATCTATGCATAGATTTCATTTTACCAAATCTTTAAATATTTTTCTGAACAGCTAATTTAGGAAGATGAATTGGATTCTTTCTTCAGTCAGTAAGGAGATGTGAGCACTACCCAAAGAATATGCCACACTGAAGGCTCTCCAGGGAGGTTTCTTATTTTCAAATTGTTATGTGTAGCTGTAACCACAAAACTCCTTAACTGCCTACAGTGTTGCTGTAAGAAATTGGGTTGCTACAGAATTCATTGTATTACCACGTGCAGACATTAATCTGTTTTCCAGAAGGTATATGCCATATCATCATAGCATTGCATGTGTGTTAATTAGTCTTGCCTGATTCAACCTGGTGTTGTTCATAAGTCACATATATGTCCTGTGACTCCAGTTAGAACCCATTCAGAGCTCAGTGAGTCATCCTACGTCACTGCATCCCATGGGGAAGAAATGCCTTGGAAGTTCTTGTAGGCACCAGAAAGTCATCTCCAAAGACAGCAGCATTAGGCAGTTCACTAGATTTGTGCTGTGCTCGCTAAGTACTTCTTTCCACAATAGCAAGATGCTGAGATATACCACAGGGTATACTTTCACCTACACAGCTGTTGAACAGCTTCGTTACTTCCTTGCAGATACAAGAGTGACAGTGCAGGTGCTAATCAGGCCTGTGGGTTTGAGCAGGATAACGGTTGGCTCATCTGCTGCAACCTGACAGCTGAAATTGCTCAAAGAGTTTTGGGCCCTGACAGAGGTACGCATTGCCAAGAGAGTGTTTTTGTGCCATTTATCTGCCAATCTGCCTGGGGATCATGTTGTTGTTTTTCAAACTGCATAGAGAGCATAAAAAATACTATGTTTGTATTCTGGTCAGGTTCTGCTCGTTACAAAACAGCACTGAGGGTACTTGGCACTTCAAAAGACCTGACCCAAAGCAGTTTACCTATAACTCATTAGATGTTCTTGGCGGATGAGAAAAATAGCAAACTCCTACCTAAGCACCATGAGACGGTGAACTCTTGCAAGTAGGACAAATTGATTTTGTACTGGAGCATTCCTACTGGGAGGTGCTGGGTCTGACTGCTCCATGATTTGCTGTGAACTGTTCATTGCTTAAATATCACAGGCTCTCGAATTTGAGGCTTCCATTTTAAATCCAAAAGTCCAGATTCTGCTTTCCTGCTCTGTCACTTCACTATTTTACTCCATAAGTATTTCTGCTGACTTCTTTAACTCTTGGGATAATGACACCATTCCCCATGATGATTAGGAGCATCAGGATCCAGCTTTTCTTTCTTTGCAAAGAGCAGGATGTGTTTGGGTTCATGCATTCTAGTTTGGGAATTTTCTCTCTCAGTTTGCCAATAATAATCCTGAGATGTCTAATATTTAGGGCACTGGACTATGTTCAGCAAAATTCAATGTTTGCTACTAAATTCTGAAAGATTCTCAGGTGTTTTTGACTAAGGAAGCTAAGTTAAGTTCAGTGGTGCTATGTCAGGATAACACGTCTGAAGATCTGGCTTAGTGAAGAGAAATATTTTGAATGAATTTTGTCTCAGCCAACTTTCATTATCTAAAATGTGGGTGTCCAGTCAAAGTTAAAGGGCTAAGGAAATTCGGAGAGAAATTCATATCAGATTTCTTAGAAACCCATCGTGCAGGGCATAACTCACACTGGCCATGCTTGTCTTGTTCTTGACTATGTAAGGTACTGGAAACTGCTTAATGCAGATGACAATCTTGTAGCTTCAGAAACCAGAGTGAAATAAATATTGCCAGCTTCATCCTCCTCCAGCTTCTATAAGCATGTCAAGGTAATCCAGCTTCAAGAGACAAAATAATATCATCAGTCCCAGGTGGAGTGTTTGCTGCAAAAACAACAGGTGCAAAACCAAATCTAAAATTCCTGGCATCTTTATGCTTTTGTCTTCACAATTCAGACTATCAACGTATTTGCCAGCAATATGTCCTAATAAAATGTATGTGTTTTCAGATAAAAAATTGTACAGAGGTAAGGAAGATAAAGAAAAAAAAAAATCAAGTGCAAAATAAGAGATGGAACTTTATCAGTATTCAAATGCCAGGATTTTTTCTCACTTGGTTATCTTTGTGGCATGTTAAAAATATGAGGCTTCCCTTTGTCAATTGAAATGAAATATTGACTGTGAAATACTCTAATTTGTACTCACCCTTCTGGTCCACAATCCATTGTACAAACGTGTATTTGCACTGCTAGTTTATATAAATTCAGGCTAAAACCAAACAGTGTTAATCTTTAGCCCATAAAGTATGAGTCCTCACACCAGTTTGGGAAAAATAAAGTAGGAAACTGAAACCTTCTCTAGAGCTAGAAAGATGGGGAAACATGAAGTGTTTCCTCCATTAAGTCTTTGGATTTTTTAGTACAGCATAATCTATTTCAACATTTTTAACACTTCATTATGTATTTCAGTCATCTTCTGTGGGATACCAAGAAGGGCAGGCTTCTTTCTGGTCTCTTCCTCCCTTTTTCTCTCCTTCTCTCTCTTTCCTTCACCTTCCTCTCTTCCTTCCTATTTCTCACAGTGCTGGGATATTATGGGCAGATGTTTCTGTAACTGTATTTATAGTTTTATGGGTATCCCTTTGATACTCATTTTCATTAAAACTGAGCAATCATAAAGTATCTAATTTTCAACTTTCTTTTCTTTTCCCAAAGAATGACAATTTATTTCATGATACTGTTGAGATTAGCAGACTTCTACTCCAACATTAGGTCTGTTATAACAAATGTATAATAAAAAAGATGACCTCTATTAAATAGTGATTTGAGAATTTGAATGGCAGACCTTTTCTATGGTATGGAATAAGATGACCATAAGACCTCTGTATCAGATCCGACTGCAGGACTAACATGGTAGAGTAGACCTTTTAGGGCAAACAAAGCCAGATTCTTGGGATGGTGTAAATTATCACGGCTCCATTGAAGTCAGTTGATATAATGCACCTGGAAATCTAAACACACATTATTTATAGAAATACAAGCAGTTTGTGTTGTTGGTTTTTTTTTCTTTTTGATTAGTTAAAGGAAGGAGGAAACTGAGTTTTATTTTAAAAAATGTTGACAGATATTTTCAGTGTCTTTCAGATTATTAAAGAAGCCTCCTGGCGCTTTATCATATATTAACTTTTCATATGTAAAGAATAGTAACATGGGGCTTCCAGTTTTTCACTAAGATACATTTGTGTGATGCATTGCATGCACTCAGGATGGGACTTTACACTCAAGGGAAGCTCCCACAAATTTCCTCTGCTAGTTGGACTGGACTGCACCCATTCTGCAAAGTATGTTAGTCAAGTGACATGATATTTCCTGTTATTTTAAGCAAAAGATGGATTTAATCAGATTGCTCATCAAACCCAAAGATGAAAATCAGCTGTGTAACTCTCTACAATATTTTTACCTTACTTTTGCTGAGTTAAAGGGTAGAAGGCTTCCTTCACAGATGTTTTATTCTTGGCAACTTCATCAAAATACAATACACAAAGCAAGAGATTTAATTTAGACTTAATAATTTGAATCCTTAGAGACAAAAAAATGCATGTTACAGGCAGGACTCAGGTAGGCCTTCAATGCTACAGTACCTGAAATTTTTGGAACAGATGAGGATGTGTCAGGTATGGTCTGCCCATAGCAGCTGGTATCTTCTCCAAGTTACAAAGCAAAGCAACCTCCCTTCCCCTTTCTGCCAACAAACTTCCCCAGAATTGACAGTAGACGATTTCAGGATCCAGTATGTCAGCTTGGACCAGACAGAATGACAGTAGCCAAACACCTGAAAAAGTCAGTTTTCAGTGCCACAAAAGAGTGAGCCTTTACTTGTTAATGTGCTACCTCTAACACAAGCCAATTTCCAAAGCTGGCAGAGAGATCAAGCTCCAAATATGTATAATTTAAATTTGGAGGGTGAAAGAAAGAAAGAAATAAGTGTCATAATCCTGGTAGGGAGCCTCAGAAGAAAGAGTTGTGCAGATCTTCAAGTCTTATACATGTGATGAAGGCAGTGCAGATGACTCTGTTTTCCCTGAGACTCTGGAAAGCAGCAAGTAATAGGAAAATTGATAGATCAAAAGATTCCTTAGCCAAACAGATCATCACATCCATCTGTTTAGCCCTCCCTCTCTTTATGCACACAGACACTAGGTTAAAATGCAGTTTTAAGGCAAATACCATAATTTCATTTTTAAAAAGCTAAGTGCTGGGAGAAGAATCTACCACTTTTCCACTAAACTTTTCTTGTGCTTATTTATCACTGCGGCCTAGTATGGTGTATTCTTTCGAGTTTCAATTTGTCTCATTTAGAAAGAGAAAAAAAAACAAAAAAAACAGACACTGAAATATCTTATGTATTATCAGCAGAGCTGAAAAGCCTACTAGCACAAATCCTGGCTATGGATAAATTTAGAAATTAGAACTAGGTTTCCAACTATCAAAGGGTGATATTCTGTTACTTTTTATATATCCAAGGATCATGCTGTTTCCTGGGTGTTCCTGGTGAAACATGATGACCCCAAATCCATCTCTGAGTCACTGCTCTTGAAAACAGAGTTCTACAGCGTAGACACAGCCTGTGACATTCCCAGATATATTTTCTTGATTTATAAAATATTTTGTTGGACTGCAAATCACACTATGACAGTAACTTCTCTTCCATATTATTTTTCTATCCCAACAATATTTAAAAACTAGTCCATAAAGACAGTACTTCTTCTTAGCTGCTGGTAAACACAGGAAATGGTTTTGTATTAGCCACTAGACAGGGAGTCCCATGAGAAAAAGCCTCACATATTGACATTTCCCCCTTAGTACTTGGTACAGACACTTGCTCTGTTGTCATTGTACGTTCCTACTCAGAAAAGCACTTATGTACCTGTTTTGGTTCTGTTGACTCCTACAAGAAGGAACCATGCTCAGACTGAGAGTTCACAGCTGCTCAGTTGTTGATTCCTGGAAAACAACTGAGACATGGAACAAAACAAATTATTTGGAAGTGCCTAAGGAGGGAAAAAAAAGAAAAGAAAAAAGAAGAGAACACACCACCAACACCAAAAAGAAACAAGGAGAGGACAAACAGTAAGTATGGATTTGTCAAGAACAAATACTGTGAAAACTGTGGTAGGGCAACACGCCTTATACATAGGGCAGAAACAGTAGAGCTTGTCTCTCTTGACTATAATGAGTCATTTGACACTGTTTCACATGGTGTTCTCATGAAGTAGTCACAGATAAACCAGCGATTCCACAAGAAAATTAGCTAAGGATCATTTGGGAAAGAAAACAAACAAACAAACTTACAGGTTTGGAAAATGAAACTTCTGCAGAAAAATTCAACTGCGGTGGGAGAATGACTCTTATTTATAGAAGGGGCCTTTATACAAAATAAAATAATTGTAAAGAGGAAAAGACTTGCCTTATTTATAACAACTCTGAAGTATGGTCCACTCTTCTTCATCTTCTATACTCAGTATTAGGTCAGAAACTGTGAGGAAACCACATAGAGTCACAGTGTGCAATTAAGTGATGTTAAGTTTAATACAGAATAAATTTAAGCTCTGTAATGGTCCCTCATAATACTCAAAATATGTAGTAAGACTAAGATTCCTCTTATTTAACCATAACCATCTAACAGTGGGTTCTGACTAGATAGTTTTCCTGACTTTGCTCAGCATCATACTTGTATAACTGAACATGACCCTTGAGCTAGGACCAGGCCACTTTGCCTGTTTCTGGAGTTTTACGAATTGCTCATTGTTACTTTGAAGTTGGAAACCCTAGCAGTTCTGGTGCCCAAATTAAGTAGTGTAATAGGCAGTCTGAATTCAGGCTGCTTAGCATTTGGAAACCTGAGCTTTATTGTAAGGAAATGGGACAAAGCCATTCTGGGGCTTTTGGGAACCAGTTCTATAAGACTTAAGTAGAGCTAGTCAAAGTATTGCCATTGGTGATTCTCAGAAAGGAACTGATTTCTAACAACAGATCTAAAAAAAGTCCCCACTGTATTAGGAAAGCAAAAGGACTCTAAACGTAGGAAATACCATAGAAAGAAGATTAAAAAGTGAGTCAGAGAACACGCTAAGGGAGTACTATAGTAATCTTTTACATTTTCAAAGCACTACTGAAAAATATTAATAGAGTAAAATAACAAATACAATTCTGCAGTGAAAATTATGGTAAACGTGGAATATCACTAGTGATATTTTTTTTTTAGTCCTCTGACAAAAATATGTTGTTTTTTACTTATAAAGGAACTTTAAACCAGACAATGCCCAAGTATGTTGGCTACTAAGTGTGTGTGCATGTAAAAGAACAAAGCAACAATAAAGCTCTGCTTTAGAAAAGAAGTGAAAAGAATACTTAGTTAATCAGCCTGAAATATTTAATATCCGATTGAAATCTGGACAGTCTAGTAAGGTTAATGCCTCTGCTCTTTAAGAAGTGACATGAATTTCTTAATGCCCTCAAGGCATTAAGGTCTGACCTCAAGGTCAGGACTGCAATTTTACAACTGTTCAGAGGCAGCACTTCAGGAGTAGAATGACCCCTACGACCATGCCTGCAGCAGCGATTAAATGCTCAAGACAGAAGACAAGTTCTTGCTGCTGAATTGGCGACACTATGACTCGCAGCACCTGTATTTACTTTGTAGGTGTCCTGTTTGAGTACTGACCAAGTCTGACCTCGCTTGTCCTCTGAGACTCTAAGATCATAACCCCAGGTAGTATGGCTGCAGGCCATCAGTATTAACACCCAGAGGATTTGTCTGTGTTTCCAGGTTTTTTTTGGATGTGTTTTCTCATTCAAAAATTGCATCCCTTTTTATTTACTAAGATACATTATTTCAGTTGATTTTTAGAGAGACCAACTACAGAAGGATTAAGTAACCTTCCCGTGATGCTTTCAGCAGTAGAAAACATTTAGTTTTCATATTAAAAAGAAACATGTTTTCTTAAGTTTTAAGGGACAGAACTGAGATCGGAAAGTATTTAACTTCTTAACAACCTTTGTCTTTTCTGTAAATTCACACCTACTCTGCATTTTTGACTACACCAGTTCTGGCTCTGCCCAAGTTGTGAGCTGTCCTATTTTCCTAAGGTTGTTTTTGGTGCTTATAGTTCTGTTATTCACAGATATGGTCTTTTAACAAGCTAGTTTGAAATGCATTGCTAAATATTCCCCATGAAAAACAATAACATTCTCATAAAAAATGGAGACCTAATTTTCGTTCTCTTCGCTTTCTAATTAACCTCTGAGGGCTCAGAGCACACACAAAAAAGATTGATTCCTCTTTATAAAAAGATAAGTATTTTTTTATACATATTGAGTTGGAAACTTAATAACTAGATCAGACACACTTAGTAGATTATACAGGTCATTTTCGTGCCTATTAAGTGTCATTCTGTCATACAAAAATTGACTTTCCTAGATCTCCTCATTTTATAGCCTTGCACTGTTACATTATCAGAAAGATCAGGTTAAATTAAATATTTTACTGTTTTCTGCAAATGTCAAAACAAGATAGTTTTCTCCTAGAAGCAGAAACCTAATAAAAATATGCAATATCATTGTATTATCTTTCTTGGAATATTTCCTTTGAATCACTTCTCACAGATCCTGCAAAATTTCCAACTGTAATGGACTCTAATCACTGTTCATTGGGATAATCATAACTCAAAACTACCTTGTGTTCCTGTCTTATGTTTGTAATACTAATCTTGTTTCGGTTGTGTTTCATGTGTTTAGGCTGAATCAAGCTAAGACATTTGTGCATGTGTAGGATTCAGCTGCATAACATGGAGTTTGTTAACAAATGTCAGTATTAGCCATTGCCTACCAAGAGAGGTCCTAAGAACTGGACATGGACTGTATTTGAGCACTGCCAAAAGCAAATGGATGTGGTAATGGATGTGCTCTCCTCCAGGTTTGGTGGCTGTTTTGCCTAATGGGAAGGAGGAATAGTAGCTACTCTTTTGTACACAAATACCAGCAGGCCTAGATGAGCTTTCTACCAAGGGTCCTAGAAATCTCCAGCTTACAATAAAGATATTTTTATAATAACCAACAATTTATTGATTGTTAATAATAGTAAACTGTTCCTCTCCTTGGCCTCCCTCTCCCTGTAGTGTCTTTTTTAAATGATATTTGTTTTTTCTAGAAGGCTATTCCAATTATTGTTGCCTTTTCCCTTCAACCATTCATTATATTCTTCTCAGTCTCCTTCTCCTCTTCCCATCCTTCAATAAAATACATGTAAGGATTTTCTTGCAAGACTGAAGAAGGAATTAAAACGTTGTGTGAATCACTGAAGCATAACACAAACAGCTACAGTTAGGAGCTCCCTTCGGGGAGTGGGAGAGGAGGAGGCAGGAAGGCTTGGTGTATTTTATAACCAAGTGTATTTCTGAAATCATGACAAATTTGTTATGGGGTCAGCAAGTCTAAGGATGGTCTTTGTTAATTTAAGACTGTCAGCAATATAGACTCAAAGTAACTGTTATTTTTCCAGTACTATTCATTTTTTCCTTTTTTTTTCTCTCCTAGTTCGTTTTGGTTTTCCCTTTCTGGAAGAGGGTTAAGCATAAATAATTAAGCCCTTCAACTTAGACCTTTATACAGTTGGCATGTTGTTCTCTGAAATACCTTCAGAGGGACATGAAATGCATGCTAAAATTCTTCTACAGACTAACAATAAAGATTTTTGTAAATGTTATTTTATTTTTATCATTATCAATACAATATTATAAATAAATAAAAGTATAACCATCCTTTTGGAGCTAGCTTAGAAATAGTTGGGGAAGAAGGTGGGGTGGGGTGTTAAAGAAGAGAATTAAATTGCTCAGTCTTAAAATGCCCTGGAAATTGATTGGAAATTGGAAAAGACCGTAGGGTTCAATAGAATTTATAGACTGAAAACTCCATTCCTGTGTTCCCACAGAAGCCATAGGGCTTTGTCCTCTCCAAATCCCCTGAAGGTAATTAGAGCCAGATAACTTTGCTGGCCCCTGGTTCAGCCAAAACGAAAGCAGAAAAGGAAGGGTTTTGAAAATGAATAAACAGCAAATATTTGTGAAACTTTATTCACTTCTCTAGATGCTTATTTTGTTCAACTAACTGTGGAGAGCAGGACTAATTCCTCTTGTACTCATTATTGGTGTCAGTCAAGAGGAACTGTTGCATCAGCAGATTAAACCTAGCATAAAAGCAAAATGAGTGAAAAATCAGTGTATGAAGCCTGAGGGAAGGGATGTCATCCAGAGGGACCTGGACAAGCTCAAGAAGTGGGCCTGTGTGAACCTCATGAGGTTCAACAAGGCCAAGTGCAGGGTCCTGCGCCTGGGTCAGGGCAACCCCCGGTATCAATACAGGCTGGGGGATGAAGGGGTTGAGAGCAGCCCTGCCGAGAAGGACTTGGGGGTACTGGTGGATGAAAAGCTGGACACGAGCCAGCAATGTGCGCTCACAGCCCAGAAGGCCAACCGTATCCTGGGCTGCATCACCAGCAGCGTGGCCAGCAGGTCGAGGGAGGGGATTCTGCCCCTCTGCTCTGCTCTGGTGAGACCCCTTCATTGTAAAAAAATTCTTCCTTATATCTAGTCTGGATCCACCCTCTTTTAGTTTAAAACCATTTCATCTTGTCCTATCGCTACAGGCCCTTCAAAAAAATCTGTCCCCATCTTTTTTATAAGCCCCCTTTAAGTATTGACATTCACAATGATGTCTCACCGGAGCCTTCTCTTCTCCAGGCGGTACAATCCCAGCTCTCTCAGCCTTTCTTCATAGCAGAGGTGTTCCATCCCCCTGATCATTTTTGTGGCCTCCTCTGGACCCGCTCCAACAGGTCCATGTCCGTCCTGTGCTGAGGACCCCAGAGCTGGAGGCAGCACTGCAGGGGGGTCTCCTGTTCATTGAAGTTGCATTGGAAGGATTGAACACTGACTTCCTTGTTCATTGGCAAGCTGCCAAGCTCGTTCTTATATTGAATTATTAATCACATAGAAAAGTGTCTTGGATACAAATACATAATTAATGTACATAGTACAAGGCGCTGAATTAGGATCTGTGGATTCTTTGGGTTAACGGCAGAACATTAGGCACATTTTGAGGGAGTGAGAAAGATTTAGAGTGGAATGTATATGAGCACTGATGGAGGGCCCTATATAGCTAGTGAATCCTCCCAACCATAAAGAGTTAATACTTTTCTTTTGAAGGCAGGGAAAGTATAGATAAATTGTCTGTACAGACAAATACTAATAAAAATGTAGTTAAATGGGCCGACCTTGGCTAAAACAAGTACATTTCATCCGGTCACTAGATTAACAAACTGTCAGATTTGTGCAAATGAAAGAGTAGATTTTGATGCCATGATGAAAGGGAAGCTAGAGTAGGCTCTTACGTCACATGAGAAGTCATTTAAGACAATACAATATATGGTACAACAGGTAACGTTTATTCATTTCTTTATACCTTTTGCAGCGTGACATCAATATTTCTTATATCACCCATATGCAAAATAAGTTATGAAAACATTTGGCTATCTCCTATAAAACATTTATAAACCTTTCTGTGGGGAAGTCATGTTTTACTTGGGATTCATTGATTTACAGAACATAATATTCTGCATGTACTTCTATACCCTGGTGAATCTTTTTTACTGACTACAATCAAATCAGACTTGTAAAAAATTAAGTAAATTCTATGATGGTAAAATTAGGTTTTCAGTGTACAGTTAGACCTGAGTCAGACCTTGCTAAGTCACTGGAAACCTCTAAAATACTTTCAGGTTACTTGGTTTAAACTCTCCTGTAATTAATAAGGCTCAGTAGTGCATAAAGGATCTCACTGTTATTTTCATTTTTAGAACAAATTTATTAAACTGCAAAATCTGAATAGACTATTTGTTTCTTTCCCTGCCTTGTTCCAGATCCCTTGTCCTCTGATTATCCACATAGCAAGGTTCTTCCTGATTGGCTGCCATGGTCACTTCTGGAGTAAGCCAGCTCATGTATTCCATAAAGACACACAGACTCAGACATTTGTTCAAAGAACCTCTCCAGCTAAACAATCTGGATGAGGACTGCACGACATTTGGCTCCTTCCCCACAGGAGTCCTCCAGCTCTATCCCAGCAGGCCAGGGACACTTAAATATTCAACATGCTTTCCTAGCATGAGAAGGTAATGAACCACACCTTCAGCATCATGCTACAAAACATCAATGAAGCAAATGCAAGAGTGCCATCTTATTGCTCTGACTTTGAACAGAATTATAAAAAAAATATTTTCAGTTAGGCTACAAATCTATAGTATGAAGTTAAAAGGAGATCCAATCCAAGTGCTAAAGTATGTGGGGCAACTTTGCTCCACAGAAACCATATCTAGGGTGGCATTGATGCAGGATAGGCCATTTCAATGGGCTGGTGCTCTCTCATTTGTGGGGACCATGAGACAATAAACACAAAACCTGCCTGTCCATTATTATACGCCTTCACAAAGCCTTGAAAAATGATATTCCAGTTGTAGCTGGCTTTTCTCAATGTGGCTCTGATAACAATTAGAATTAAGATTTTTCTAAAAAAAAGAAAGATATGTACAATATGTATTAACATGAAGATGTTAATTCTGAACTAAATTTTCAAGTTTTTATAAGAATAGTTAACAGCAAAAGAGGCAAAGAATTCTGTTAAGAGGATGTTGGAAACAGACTTGGAAGCTGACTTTTTTTTGGTAAGTTCCCTCACTTAAAGCTTTCTAGTGTTTGGCATTTGAATCCTATCAATATGAATCTGATGGCTCACTCTAATGATTCCTTTATGTAGTTGAAATGTCTCTTAAATCAGAGTTTAAGGTTTGTTTTGGCTGGGCTTGGGGAATACAATGATGTAGGGATGCAGCTGCCAGGAAATAAGTGAAAGGAAGAAATTGGAGCTTCTTGGCATTGTGAATGGGAAGCTCTGACCACTGCCTAACTGTATAGAAGACAATTTTCAGAAGTTTAACAGATCTCTAAAGCCCTCCTGTTATCTTCCAAAGGAGGACCCTGGGGTCATTCAGTTCCTTCAGTTTTTTAAAAGTGGAGCTGGTTTTAAAGCTATTTTTAAAAATGTACTGGAACTGAGTGTGGTTGAAACAGTAGCTATGATATTACCCTGAGACTTAAATTAATTCCCTTCATTCTCCTGGATGTGTTTCCGTTTTTGGTCTCCCATTTATAAAAGTGGAATAATGGTGGTCATCATAGGAGGCTTGGTTATTCTAAATGGGGTTTTATTACTTTATAATAAAATCTAGAGTTATATAATCAGCAACAAGAGTGGAGAAAAAGTACTGCAAAGAATGATAGAATAATTTAAATTGGAAGGAATCTTGGGGCATCATGTAGTCTAATTCCCTGTTCAAAGCAAGGCCAATTTCAAAATTATCTTAGGTTGTTTAAGCCATTGTGTTAATTGAGAACTGTCTTACCTGTGCGTGGACAAAAGCAGGGCTTCTGGGGAAAAGTAGTTGAGATCACATAAACTAAGCCTATTGTGACTTATACATGCAAAGAGACCAAATTTATAGTAGCGCAGCAACCGGTAATTTCTGAATGCTTGACTTGGTGGACTTAATGGTATTCTTTTAACATGCTTTTAGCACAATTATAATTGTTTTGCAGTTGCATTGCTGTAAAAGTATTATAACAATGATTCTTTATGAAAAGTGATTTGTAGTAATTCATACAATCAGGAGGATTGAGTTTACACCCCTTAATTTACACTGTGCTTTCTCAGAAGTTTTCTTTGTGTCTTCACAAACTGACTCTGTAGGGTCATTATCAAAAAAGGTATAATAGTATATCTCTTAGACTTTTCAGTAGTGTAATTACAGTGGTTGCCTGTATTATAAAGTGTAGGGGATCTGCTGGGAATCTATGGCGTTTCAGACACCTTTATAACATACTGCATACCAAACAGCTCCTGGTTATGGTGGTTCATAGCAATATACTTTTCCTATGCTGACCTATTCATTACCAGCTCCTAAACTTCTGTGAATAGATAAAGAGCACTCCTTACCTTTTAATACCCTGGAGTGTTATATCGGAGTGCTGCACAGTGTGATGGTAATTCAACATGACTGTCCCAGAAGAACAAAATGTGTTCTTGCTTGCCAGTTGTTCTGAAATATGCACAGGTAAAGGTGAATAAGAGGCTTAATATGTTATTTGTATCCTAAATACCTGGAAAATGCTCTAAACAATGTCAAAAGAACTTGAGGTGTATGCAGAATATACCTTTGACCTCATTCATTTGCAAAATAGTCTAATGTTTTGGAATACAGAAACCTTTTTGCCACATATAAATATGGACATAGCCAGTCAATCAGTCACTGAATATGACATATAATGATCTCATTAAGGATTATAGGACCATTCTTAAAAGACTCTCCTTTAAGGGTCTTTATCTTTCCTCCTGAGAAAATTTACTCCAAATTGTTCCAGTAAAATTGCAGAAAGAACTGAAAACATGAGGTGATCTGCATACCAAACACTAGCCTTGCCCTCTAATAATAATAAAGACATTAAAAATATAACAACAATTCAGGAGGCAAATGTAATCTTCCCTTCTTCCAGCTTTTAGTTGTGTGTGAATGGGAAGAGATCAAAGCCTCATGAGAGAGCAGGTTATCTTACTGAAGGAAGGGAACAAAACAAAACACCCACAACAAAACACAAAGCCATGAAAAGATAAGCAAATGAGAGCTTTCAGTTAACATCTTCCCCTGGGCAAGAGCTAATCTAGGTTGCAAAGAGATTCTAGTTTCCATCATTAATAGGTTTAACAACACTAGATATACTATGGGATTTAGGTCTTTGAATACATATGTGCACTTAAGAGCTAAATTTCATTGAAATCTGCAGAATGAAGAGACTTTAGTCAGCCCTGTGAAACTAAATAGGAGAAGTTCAGCTTTGTTCTAAGGAACCAGATCAGTTCCATAGAGTCAAATGCATTCCTTCCCAGTACAGAACGAATAACAAAATATACCTTCTGCAGAATGTGAAAAATTAGTGGAGTTTACTGAAGTGACTTGTGATAGCAAGCTTTCTGCTATCATGGTATCAGCAGCTGGTTTGCTCTTTATTACAAAGATTGGCTTAGTAGTTGTATTTGGACAAAATCAAAGCAATAAACCAACAGAAGGCTAAGAGGAAAGATTTACCAAAAGACTTATGTGTCTAGTAGCCACAGGATTATGCACTACGTTCACAGACAAAACCCAACAAACTCCAGAATAAAGGTGGTGTAATATATTGTCGTGGTTTAACCCCAGGCAGTAACTAAGCCCCACACAGCCACTCACTCACTCCACGCGGTGGGATGGGGGAGAGAATCAGAAGAGTAAAAGTGAGAAAACTCATAGGTTGAGATAAAGACAGTTTAACAGGTAAAGCAAAAGCCGCGCACACAAGCAAAGCAAAACAAGGAATTCATTCACTGCTTCCCATCGGCAGGCAGGTGTTCAGCCATCTCCAGGACAGCAGGGCTCCATCACGTGTAACGGTGACTTGGGAAGACAAACACCATCTCTCCGAATGTCCCCCCCTTCCTTCTTCTTCCCCCAGCCTTATATGCTGAGCATGATGTCATATGGTATGGAATATCCCTCTGGTTGGTTGGGGTCAACTGTCCCAGCTGTGTCCCCTCCCAACTTCTTGTGCCCCCCCAGCCTCCTCACTGGTGGGGTGGGGTGAGGAGCAGAAAAGGCCTTGAGTGTGTGTCAGCACTGCTCAGCAGTGACGAGAACATCCCTGTGTTATCAACACTGTTTCCAGCACAAATCCAAAACAGCCCCATCCTAGCTACTGTGAAGAAAATTAACTACCTCAGTCAAAACCAGTACATATATGTATATATACACAGGCACATTTAATATACAACTAAATCTGATGGGAATTAATACAATTGGAATCAAGCAGTTAATCTTATTGCCTTTTTGCATCTGGCCTAAGAAGCCCCACTGACGTGTATTTCCATGAATTTCATAATGCAACAAAAATTATGATCATGGCTTATATATAAAAACTCTAGGCATATTACCAGAGCAGTGAGGTGATGTTATTGCAGTGATAATTGCTTAGAACTCATGTGAAGACATGCAAACTATGCTTTTAAATCTGATCTAGGCAATAAGCAGCCTGGGAATCATTCTAGTCAGTAGCTATATAGTGAAGCAGGGACAAATAAATAGAGAGAATAGCTTTAATCACTCAGCCCCTTAACACTTGGCATCTCTATGCTGTTCAACAAGTCTTGTCTCACCTTTGATAGAAAAGATCAGCATCTGGTCTATCCCGATTGTTGAACTGCCTATATATCAGCGAAAGAAACAGCTGCATCCAGAAAACAGTTCATCCCGTTCACCTCAAATAATGATCTCAGAATGAAATTAATAATTCTCTGGAGTAGTTTTTAACTTCTCTTCACTTTGATGGGAACCTTAGTGATGAGTCTGGGCAGGACACTGAACTTCAGACAGCTGACATCAGATAAGATGGATAATTATCTGTGTCCTTCCTAACTAATGATCAAAGAGTCAGACATCAAATTACACCCTCCTTCCAGTCACGCATTTTGTCTGAAAGAGTGGCTAATAGTTGAGGCTTTGGAGGAGGGTGTGAGAATTCTAAAACAGATTTATCTGTGTTATCGGCCCCATGGAGAGGGGTCCTTCTAACATTGAGAAAGCAGTCTAAGATCTGAAACCTAAAACTACATACATCATTAAAACAAACAAAAAAAAATCTTTAGTGTTTATTTTTTCATTGTTTTTTACAATAAATGTAACACTGTTCTTAGACCCTTATTGGACTCAAGTCTCCTTCTGATCTTTGTAAACAGAGCTTCTGAGAAAACAGACCAAACTTGAACTTTGATTTTCTTATTACAGTGTTAGTCAATGTCTCAGCTAAAATATATATGCTCTGTATTTACCCTTAGAAGCTTTTATTTTACTATATTTCTACACTGTTAAAGAATAATTTTGCCTTAAAAAATAGGTTTATATCTTGCATTTCAAATATATGACTTTGTTCAGTTGCATATCTGCAAATTCTCATCTTGATCAACCTGTAGCATGACTTAGAAACTATAGTCAGTCATGTCTGTCAGGAGGTCTGTCTCTTTTTATTCTAGCCTGGGCACTGCAACTTCTGAGTGATTCTTCTGAAACTTGGGTTTCCACAGCTCCCTTTGAGGCTCAGAGGTACTTTTTTGTTAAAATGTAAAGGGAAGAACTAAGCTGTGGAACAAATATAGATGTGAATATTTGCTTGCTGCAGTATAATGTCACTGGACCCACAGCCAAGAAGGTCTTCTGTAGGAAGGAGAATTTTTTTTAAAGATGTGCTTTGAGGAACACTCTGAGCCTGTGGATAATGCCGCCTTCTCTTCTCCCAGAACAATTAACTCTGAGCTATAGAAAGTAGCTGTGCCCAACCTTCCTTCAGGCCTGCTCCATTGGTCTCTTTCAGTATTTCCTAAATCTTTGCCTCTGTAATGCATCTCTTGAGTCCTTCAGAAACTAGTAATTCCTTTGAAAATCTAGGAGTGACGCAGTAGGCTGCAAGGGAGAAAAATGAATTGCAAGAGGCAGAAGGTGAAGGATGAGAATAAAAAACTCAATTTCATAAATCTCAAAGGTCTGCTTTGTATTAACTCATTTGAATTTTCCCTTTTTCCAATTTTTGTTTGCACATGGCTCCACTTCCTATATTTCCCTTATTAAGGTTAGAAGATGAATGAGCTCCAGAGAAACATAATTGAAAACATTATGCTTTCCCTAGTTTCATGCACCAATTTTTGAGCCTGTAGCAAAATACTTTGTCATGCATCTTCCCTGTGGTTCATGGAAATATTTCTAGGATTATAAAGCAAAACCCTTCAAGGTCAGTGGTCATCTTCACTTTATTTCCATGCACCATGAATCATTGCCTTGGGGAGTCCCTACCAACGCAACTGAAATCCCACAGCCTTGGCTTTGATTTCGTGTGGTCCATTGTTCTTTTTTAAAAATGCATACGAGATTCAGGTTATAAAAAAAATTCCAATCTCACTGCTTTGAGCTAGGACAACATGTCAGTTAATTTATAAAATAAACACTGGTTGATAAAAGTAATAAATAACTGGAGATAATTGGTCTCTGTTTCTATCTTATTTGAACCATAAAATCCAATTTACCATTTGCGATTTCAAATTAAACTGGGGAAATGAGACTGTACGCAGTCACAACTGCTCATGTTCTGTGGCCAGCATGCAGCCTGAAACTCTATTTTCTTATCTAAAATATGACTGGTGTCTAAGAAAGACCCTTTGACAGCTGTCACTGAAAATTAAAAGTCCTTGACAACCATGTCCCTGTTTATTCCAGCAGCAGTGACATGGTTCAAAGAAGATTAGGTCCAATAAATATGACTTGAAAGTATGACAACTTTGTTAGGATTGCTTCAGATGTCTTAACGGAGGTGCACCAGTGACCTTTAGCCATGAGGAGACAAGATATTACTTTGTGTGTGCTTGATATGGTTTATTTCAAGTTTGAATGACTGCAGAATAAATCTGTCTGAATGTATCTATGCGAAACTCCTCTGTGAACTGTAATGAATATTGTTCACTGTCATAATCTAAGCCAACAGGCTTGAAAACCATGAGGTAATGCATGTTTAGTGACTATACGACACTTCGCACTTTGAAAAAAGCTTTATAACAGGGACTTACAGTAAAAAACAAGGGCCTCTCAAGGGTCCATTGCATTAATTATAACCTCTTTTTTTTTTTCCTTTTTCTTTTTTTTTTCTTCCCCCCCCAAAGAACATGGCAAACAGTATCCAATTATGTACTGCAAAATCTACAAATTGGATATTTTGAGCACCAGGCTGCAGGTGCTGCTTTTTTTAGCTTAAGTGTAGTTTTGCATTGACTACACACCTTCTGGGCACATCAGTGTAAAGCCTGAACTAGTCTCTGCCTGCTCACAAAAGCTAACGCAGACATATTCATGGAGATGTGACTGAAGGCAGGAACAAGCCATGTGGCATAGCGGGGCAACTTTCTTGTAGCTCATTGAACGGCAAGGGGAAGTGAGCATTGATGGTTCTGTTGTAACAACATAAAAGAATCTGCATTAGTGATTTTTTTTTTTTTTTTAATACAGTAACATCAAATCTGGCACACTAGATTTAAACCTTTCTTTTCAAAAATCTGCATTTTCCAGAAAGGATTTTTTTTTTTTAACCCCATCTCACACTTTACTGCCCTTCCAGCTCTCCACTGTTAGGAAGTGTCTGAAGATGCCTCATGAGTTTGGGCTATCCAAAATACAATTACAATATCCACTGTTTTTAAGAGTAAACTATAAAGAGGCATTTGTGAAAATCTCTAAGTATAGAATGTATGAGAATCTCACACTACATACAATAACTGAAAGTAAACCAGAACAGTGCTTTTCTCTTTGCTATTTTATGTAGTTTAGTTTTAGTTATGTGTTTTAATTGTCAGCCAGTAACTCTGGGCATTGCAAAACTTAACACATATAGAAGTATCCAGATAATTTCCTGCAAATTCACACTGGTAAGTAAAGATCACTTTATAAGGCAAGAGATATTGTTATCTCTACTTTTAACTTTGTAAAGAATGTGGTTAAATTTCAGGGAGATTGTATTGAAAGACTTCTTCAGACTTTCCCTAAGTATTTTAGAAAAAGCAGTTTAGCAAAGTCCTCTCACTCTCTCATAATGAAGCTATAAGAAAGTGAGAGGACATTTGAAATAGAGATAGGACAGGAGTGTACTCAGCTATTACATTTAAGCTCAAATTAAAAAAGAAATTGTTCAAGTACAATGGTGAATCATACGTCTTTCTGAAAATGAGATTTCTGCTTAGAGGCATTCATCACATGCTTAGGGGTTCTTATAATCAAAATGATGAAGAAAGTAGATTCTCACTAAAGTGTATGGAAATGTAATATCCCCAAAATACTGTATTAATTTTTTCCACCCTATATTTTCCTATGACATTTTCAGTACATACATTGACTGGAGGCAATAATTTCTCAGGGACTTAAGAGTTATATTCCTATAAAATAGGAACCAGAAACCTACCACAAAGGTGCTAATGTTATCACACCATAAGACTGTCATGGGCCTGGGAATTAGAGTGACATAAGGAAAATAATTTGTGAGGAGCAGTATTTCCCCAAGCCTGCCTCCCCTTGAGTCAGATCTTAGAAAAGAATCTTTTTTGTTTGTTTGTTTGTTTGTTTTGCTTAAAATTATATCAGGAAGTCCTGCACGATCTTTAAAAACTTATCCACAAAACATCAGGTTTCCCTGGTAGAGTCCTACCGCTTCAGTCAGGTAAAAGAAGTTACAGGTAATGGCTTATCTGACAGCACCTCAATTTTTTTTTTTTTTTTTTTTTTTTTTGCAATAGGCAGAGTGATCTGTTATCAGAGCTCAATCTTTCTGGCAATCGAAAAGTCACAACACATGGCATAAAATTTCAGTGATACTGAAAGGCGTTGACAGAAAAGCTGACCAGAAGTTATCTGCAACAGTTACAGGAACTTAGCACCTCAGGAAGAGTTATGAAAATGAATAAAAAGTTGCTGCCACTGGCAAATACGTTTATCCAGGGATTTGCTACTATTTCAGCGTCTGTGGACAAACTGAGAAGTCTTCCAGTTATAAAGCTTTGTACGTGCCTGACTGCCAGGCATGCTGACTATGGCATAAAACCTATCTATGGATGTTTTTTCCCAAGTTCTCATAAAGCCTGAAGACAGCACTTTTCCAGATGATGGTGCTTATGCCCTACAAGAGACATCCATCATACCGCAATAAGCTCTTCCTGCCTGATTTATTTCTTATTCATCTAGCAATTCATTCAATGTAAACTTCCAAACTTTAGTAAACAAGGTATTATCTTTTAATCTGTCATGGCAAATTTGTTTCACTCTCCTGGACAATTAGTTGATTTGGACAGTATTCAGGCTAGTGGCCTTAAACATCCAAGATAATACGTCTCCTGAATATATTGTCTGGTTTCCTAAGGGCAACCTCAGAAGTCTATCAGAATTAACATTTTCTTCTAGCAGCTTTCTTCATGTTTGCTACAAATTTCTCTTATATATTTCCTAAATTTCACATACAAATCATTAATGCAGCAACATCATTGTGAAGCATATATTTGTCTGTGCTGCAGCAAGCACTGCAGGTTCCCACCCACCCCAGAGTGTATCCAGCAGAGAACAATTCATACAGCCACAGGATAAATCATATTTCCCACAGAGAAGTCTCTGCAACACAGAACTTCTTTAAAAACATCAGCAGATGAATAACTTGCAGCTTTGCTCTGAAAAAGCCCACAGTAACTGCAGCGACATGTAACCTGTGCTATAGAAGTGCTATATTCCAGCATTTCCCTGTATTCCCAGGGTTTTCTTAAATACTCCAGGGGAAAATGACGTGGGATACCAATACAGTGGTATTTCCCCATTGAAGTCACTCAATGTCTTGAAAAGATGGCGCATAATTTTCCCAAAACAGACAGAGACAGAATCTGAATAAGAATTCAAGTGTCTTAATTTCTCTTGTTTCATCTTAATTACAAGATTTTTTTTTTTTTCAATTTCTTTATGTAAGAATTGTTGTGACAATGTCATGCCAACACTGGTGAGAATTTGTTCAGAATGCACATGAATAGCAGGACTAATAAAATGTGATTTCAGGTGGAATTTTGTCATGAGTTACTTGATTTTCCCATCCCAACTACAATATCCTCAGCTTTCCCAGCACCTTTCTCTATTATGTTATCAGTCCAGCCCATCATTCCCTGAATACCTCTGCTCCTCTGCAATGCCCTTTGTGCAGCAGTGCAGCAAAAGCAATAACGGGCTCTGAGACAAGTATATGTTGATGGGTCAGCTATATAAATGGATTGACTGCCTTGAAAGCAGACAAAATATCTAAGCATCAAGCTCCTTTTGCAACTTTTCCCTCATTGCAGTCCTTTTGGGAGGTACCAAAATTGAGGTTAATGATCATCAACTTTCATCTTTCTTCTCAACTGCACATTTTCCCCAGACTTAAATATGTACGAGCTCTCCACTTTGAGACTGAATAATTCTAAGGAGAAGACTGGCACTGAACAGACAGTGCAATTGCACAAGTCACATTTCCTTACGAAATGCTGTGCACAGTAGCAAATCCTTGATTAGTTTGTTTTTCCCCTGTAGCTATTCTTATCCATTTTTTCTTTTCCCCACCTTGAGTTCAAAGAATTGGTGTTTATGTGCTACATGGCACTAAGAGTCAGGCAAGGAACATGTATTTTCCTTTATTCTACTTTTCACCACTCATTTCCTTACTGAGTTTTAAGAGGCAACTTCCAGGCAACTTCCCAGTAAGCAAGGAGGAAATCTGAAAGACTGTAATTATCTCCATTTCTACTCTGTAAGAATATGCCTTAATGTTAGTTTAGGAGTGTTTAGGTTTTGTTTTGGTTTGGGTTTTTTTTGTTGTTTGTTTTTTTTTGTTTTAGTTTTGGATTCTTTTTTGGCAAATATCTGTGAATTGCAGAGCTCAGTGCTGATCCTGAAATAATTCAGACCCACTGTTTTACATTAGTCCCAGTTGCTATTGCAGACCCTGTCACTTCTCCCTGAAGTTCTCACTTATCACATCAGTTTGGCTTTTGGCAGGTTTTAGCTGCTGCCAAACAGTCACTGAGAACTACTTTCAAGCATGGAGCTGATGTCTAACTGAGAGCATTCAGGAAAGCAATTGATGCAAGGCATTGAATCCTTTGTTATGTCAGTGTCAAGACTTATAAATCTCATGTATTTTGCAGTGAAAGACTGGAACTAAAGGAGAGAAAATTAGGCAAAAGTCAAGATTTGGAAAATCTGAGGCTCTTGTATACACGCAATTTTGTATGTGGTGGGCTAGAAGTACCCCTTAAGCTATGTACTTCCCCAACAGTACAAAGGAAACCCACCTGGAGCTCAATGAAAAATCCAACCAGACTGCTTGAGGTCAGCACTAGAATGTAAATAGTAAGAAAGAGGGGATAAAGAATGTATGAAGATACCAAATTGGATCTGATGCTTGGTGTAGAAACTTTTTACTTAAAGAAACAATTAGTGCATTCAGTAAGTTTAACAGGGTTGTGTTAAGAATTGTCAAGGAAAAAGAAGAAATTCAGAAAATGCAAGCAGTGACCAGATACAGAAACTATTTAAAAGAACACAGACAAATAAATTCCTGTACACAAGAGCTGATCTGTTTTGCAAAGAAATGTCCTGAAGACATGATACAGACCATGAGCTATAAATGATATTTAACGGTTGCAAAGATCATTTATACAAACACGTGTCCTAAGGGAATTTCATCCTCAGTGCCAAAAGGGAGAGACCTTTAGACAGAAGGATCAGATTCATGTCCATGGTCCCATCCGAGGAGAAAAATGCTGCAGCATGGTACTGCACTGTGCAGAAGAGGCAGCATCACTGCACATGGGGATGCAGCTGCATCCCCAAAGCCAAGGTCTATATCAACCATGGTTCAACAGAGCAGCTCTTCTCTACACCAGGCTGTCCTGTCCTTCCAATTAAGTCTTGGGTATATTGAGTTATGGCTGTGCAAGACTTTTCTAAGCAAACATGGGCTTTCTCTTTTTTCTCTCCTCGAGTTGTCCCAAAACCAAGCAAGTATATTATGGCATTGGAGAGGAAAGTTAATGCACTCTCTTTCATCAGGTTTGTTACTTCAGACTCAGCGCTGTATTGGTCAAAGTTACACAAATTCCAGTTTAGAGCAAGCTACAGTGGATGTATTTTTTCTGGATTTTAGTAAGGCTTTTGATACTGCCCCTCACAGCATCTTTCTAGACAAGTTGTCCAACTGTGGGATGAGCAGGTTCACAGTGTGCTGGGTGAAGAACTGGGTGAAGGGCAGAGCTCAAAGTGTGGTATTGAATGGGGCTACACCTGCCTGCTGACCGGTCACCAGCAGTGTTCCGCAGGGGTCAATTCTAGGACCAGTTCTGTTCAATATTTTTATCAATGATTTGGATGCAGGAGTTGAATGAACCATTAGAAGTTTGCTGATGATACCAAACTGAGAGGTGTTGTTGACTCTCTCAAGGGACCAGAAGCCTTGCAGAGTTATCTAGATAGATTGGAGCACTGGGCAATTATCAATGGCATGAAATTTAACAAAAACAAATGCCTGATTCTGCACTTGGGATGGAGTAACTCTGGGCACAAGCATAAATTGTGAGAGGAGTTGGGGTGCTGGTTGACAGCAATATGAGTCAGCAGTGTGCCCTGGCATCCAAGAGGGCAAACCTCATTCTGGGGTGCATCAAACATGGCATGACCAGCCATCAAAAGAGTTGATTATCCTGCTGTATTTGTCATAGAATCAATCATAGAATAGTTTGGGTTAGAAGGGAACTTTAAAGGTCATCTAGTCCAACCCCTCTGCAGTGAGCAAGGACATCTTCAACTAGATCAGGTTGCTCAGAGCCCCGTCCAACCTGACTTTGAATGTTTCCAGAGATGGGGCATCTACCACCTCTCTGGGCAACCTGTGCCAGCATTTCACCACCTTTATTCTAAAAAATGTCTTCCTTATATCTAGTCTGAAACTACCCTTTTTTAGTTTAAAACCATTCCTACTTGTCTTGTCGCAACAGGCCCTGCTAAAAAGTCTGTCCCCATCTTTCTTATAAACCCTCTTCAAGTACTGAAAGGCTGCAATGAGGTCTCCCTGAAGCCTTCTCTTCTCCAGGCTGAGCAACCCCAACTCTCTCAGCATTTCCTCATAGGAGAGGTGTTCCATCTCCATGATGATTTTTGTGGCCTCCTCTGGCCCTGCTCCAACAGGTCCATGTCTTTCCTGTGCTGAGGACCCCCGAGCTGGACGCAGCACTGCAGGGGGGTCTCAGCAGAGCAGAGCAGAGGGGCAGAATCCCCTCCCTCCACCTGTTGGCCACGCTGCTGGTGATGCAGTCCAGGACGGTTGGTCTTCTGGGCTGTAAACACACATTGTTGGTTCATGTCCATCTTTTCATCCACCAGTACCCCCAAGTCCCTCTCGGCAGGGCTGCTCTCAATCCCTTCATCCCCCACCTGTATTGATACCAGAGGTTGCCCTGACCCAGGTGCAGGACCCTGCACTTGACCTTTTTGAACCTCATGAGGTTCACACGGGCCCACTTTTTGAGCTTATCCAGGTCCCTCTGGATGGCATCCCATCAGTTTAGGATTGATGCAGCCTCACCTGGAGTACCCTGAGCAGTTTTGGGCCCTGCAATTTAAATATGACCAAAGGAGGGCAACAAAGCTGTTGGAGGAGCTCCTGTGAGGAGTGGTTAAGGACTCTGGGTTTGTCTCATCTGGAGAAAAGGAGTCTGAAGCGTGACCTCGAGGAAGAAGTGGAAAAGGAGGTGGTGATCTCTTCTCCCTGGTATCCAGTGATAGGATCTGTGTGAATGGCTTAAAGCTGTGCCAGGGGAGGTTCAGACTGGACATTACGAAGCATTTCTTTACCGAGAGGGTGGTCAAACACTGGAACAGGCTTCCTAGAGAGGTGGTCAATGCTTCATTGGTGTTTAAAAGGCCCTTAACAATGCCCTTAATAACATGATCTAACATTTGGTCATTTGCCTGAAGTGGTCAGGCAGTTGGACTTGATGATCCTTGTAGGTCCCTTCTAACTGGAACTATTCTATTCTAGACAGAGAGACACGTATCAAAACACCTTGCAAGGGATATTTGTCCACTTTGCAGAAGTGAATATGAGAATGGCACAGATTAAAAAGCGCTCTCTGCAAAAATATCTAAAAAGCAATAGAAAAGCACGTCACAACCCTTGCCCTCAACTGATACTGACCCAATGGATGTGAGATAATCCACTTCTAAAAACATTCAGTCACCAACAGTGATTTTATGTTAATGCCTTGGAAATGTAAAAAGATAAGGTTAAAAGTTAACAAAACCGAACCCCCCAAAAAATCATGGGAGCATGAGTATAAACTCTTAAACAAATAAGATGCTACAGATATGATGATCAAGGACAAGATTAGAACAGATGATCTACAACCCAGTATGTTTCACAACACAGACACAGAAACACTATGTAACTTGACGTTCCAAAAAATGTTTACATCCCACTACTCCCATGGCAAATATTCAGTTGATGAACTTGAGGAATAATTAGAACAAAAGTAAAAATGTATCTCACATTTTGAATCCATATTGTACTAGCTAGAGCTTTTCAGTCTCCCAATAATGTGGCTTCTGAAACAGCCTCCTGCTTACCCAGTAACTAATCTTTTGCACTTGCTTCCAAATTTATTCCTGTGTTTTCTATGACACATTCCTTCAATATGATTTTCACTTCGAAAGCACTGAAGTTCTTAGAAACCTGTGTGGTGTAATTTATGTCTCAGGGTTGCAAGTGACATTGAGAGAAATATCTAGTACTAATAATACAATCATGTTCAGCAGGTTAATGGCTTAGACAGAAACACAGCTGAGTGCTTTGGTACAGAAATCCACTGTATTTCATGTTCTCCTGATTGTTAATATTCAGATGCAGCCTCGGTTTGTGAATCTTGTGATTTAGTGTTCAAACCTAGAGGAAGAAACATACCTACAAAGAGAAATTCGTGAACCTATCTTTCGTCTTGGGTGTAGTATAGGGCATTCTTAACTTTTTGTAAAGCTATCATCTTCTGATTTTATTTTCAGAATTGTCCTCAGTGAAAACAATGTCTTTTCCATATCATCTGCAGTTCTGATTATAAGAATCATGAAGTAGTAGTGAAAAGAGTGTAATTTTCTTGCACAAAGATTCCAGAAGTTGTATCCTGTCATCTTGCTCTGCTGATGCAGTTTTTATCCCCCTATTATAAAATGCATATGCTCCCTCTGTGTATTATGGATATAATCTAAAGCCCATTGAAATGGAAAAACTCTTACTCGGCTTCAGACAGGTCCTATATCTATAAAGATAAAAGCAACTCCAAAGCAAAATGGCTTTATGTGCTCATTTTTGTGCAGAATTAACAGTCCACAATTCCAAATTTTATCTCCATTTTCAAAGGTAGGTGTGGGTCTCAAAATTATATACGCTGCCCTGTTTTATTTACAGGGTGAACCTATTTGCTGTTGCTGGTTTGAGCAAAATTATATGGAATGGAAAAGACTGCAAAAAAGCTGTTTACAGAAACTGCTCCTTTGCTAGTACAGCCTGAAAACCTTTGCCCATCATTGCAGGTTTATTGGTACAAACTGCCTGGCTGTGCCCTCGCTGAGGCACAGACTCTCTGAAATATCTGTGCATTCCTGTGAGTTACCTTTACTAGCAGAAATGATATGGTTGGCTGTCGTTCAAGATTTACACCAATCGAAGTTTGTTTCCTCTGCAGGTTTTAACTGATAGGGTGGAAAATGCACTAAAAGGTGAAGAATTTTTCCCTGGAAGGTCTACCATAGATTAAGTCCTCCAGGATGGAGACTGACCAAACTGCTGTGTTTGGGCCTCAGTCCATCGTGTTTGTCGCTATTACATTTTCTGGATCTCAGAAGGTTCCAGTGACTGCACCTCGAATCCTGTGTTNTATGACCACCTCTGGCTGATCTGCAGCCTGTTTTGGGTAGAGACTCAGGATGCTACTGCTGCATGGAACTGGGATGCTGCCCCCCAGCCTACAACATCTCATGCCCAGAGTCTAGACAGGAATTTTACTGAATCTCCAAGTCTCTGGAGAGAGACTTCAGCTCTGAATGGCTAAAATGGAAAGGACAGAAAGATTTTGCAAAGTTTTCTGAACAAAGCTCTTCTTTACTTTAAAGGTATGAGAAAAGATGTACAGATCTGGACAAAAATAATAAACTCCTTGCCTGCGGTTCCCTGCCCTAATTTCCTCACTGCTGTGAAGTCTTCAGTGACTGTGACCACAATGCAACAAGCAATCTCTAATTTTGCCTTATGCAAGTGGCTACTCCTCCAAATCACGGATGCTATCTCCTTCTCATTGATATAGTACTTAGTTTTTCTCAGCTAATCTTATAATGAAATAGAAGTCTAATCTGTAAAAACATCCTTATATTCCTCCATCCTAGGTATTTTTTCCATTTATTTGTAAGTAATTCTGAGCTTTCTTTTCACTGCTCAACCTCAGAATTTGTTGAGATCTAACATATATAAAACACATAACCTTGTGCTTTAATGAGGGGATTTTTCCACTCTCCTGTCCTTTTAGATGGACTTATCTTTCATATGTTTACATGGACATCACCCAATTTGTTGTCCCCGAGTGCTCCTGACGAGTCATTATAGCTTAATACCTTCATATTACCCCTGGTCTTAGAGACATCACATTATGATGGAAAATGTTGGATTGCTACAAGGTCTATTCAGGCATGTAATCCATGAATTTCCTCAATTTATTGGCATTAGAGGTGTATTTTATAAAGCTTTCCACAGGTATGATAAACCTAGAATAGTACTTTTGGAAACTTTTTTTCAAAATTCATCTTTAGACACAGCCAAAAGAAACTGAATGATTTACAATAGTTTGGGATCTGAGTAACAAATGATGGAATGGAAAGAAGATTTAAGTGCAGTGTCCTGCAAATTATTATCTTTTCTAGTGCCCAGCTAGGGGTATAGCAGATGCTTTGTTTTAGCTTTAGTGCAGCATTTAGAGCAGGTGATAAACAGACATATAATTTAATGAAAGCAAACTTTCACCGTGCTGATCTACTACATTACACTTCTTTTAGTAAAGCTGTATCTCCTCAGATGCTCACAGATGTTTTCCAGACTATCTGCCCTAACTTATAGTATTAGTTGTTTGTGCAAATTAGCTTTAGAGCGTAAAAAATAGCATATATTTTTCCAGAATGGAACAGTATTGACCTTGGATGGCTTTCAGACTCAGCACGTTGATGGCACAGTGCCAAGGACAATCATCCCCCTCTAAAGAGAGGGAACAAAGGGAAACTTGGAAAAATGCCCTCACAGAGGGATGCATAAACTGGAGTGGTGTCTATGGAGGTTTTACCGCTTTTTAACTCCGGCTTTCTCAAAAATATGAAACCCATTCTGACTTTGAAATCCACAAGAGAGAGAGTTAAACACCCACCACCACCACCACCCCACCAGAAAAACAGCCTAGAGAAAGATACAGTGGCAAATAGGAAAAATGTATAATTTTAGATAAAAATACAGGAAAAGCTGGATTTTGATAGGTTCCTGCTAACATTTTTGCTCCCTGCTTCTCTTTGCCCACTTTCTTAGTATGCTTGAGGTCTATATTAGCAATTTGGATTACAGTAACAGCAGAGAACCCTAGTCATGGAGGTACAATCCCATTTTTTGGGGGTATTTTGTAGTCACATACCTACAAGCCCACCAACACTGATACTGCTATGCTGGAGAAACCAATTCACACTAAAGATATCTGTGTATATGCCATCTACCACCACTGCAGCTGCCTCAATTCCTAGATATGTAGCACAGCTCTCAATGCATGGGCAAACTGCGAGACAAGACACTATATTTCATACTGCCCTTAGAAAGGAGCCCCCTAAACAAATAGCTTCTATGCCCCTGTAAAAGCTTATTTATTCAGGTTTCAACTGAGTGAATCTAGGCTACTCTTCCTTTAGGACACAGACAAGGATGCTTACTGCCACTTTAATGAAAAAGTACTTCAATCATATTATATTTAACAGACTAACAATAAAAGGTCAGGCAAGCCTACCTTTTATACAAAAGGGTAACAACAACTCTCCTGGGAGCTGATGGCTCTTCAGTTAATGAGGACAGAGCTGCTTCACCCAAGAATTCTTCCTAGCTATATCTTTAAGTGAACGTGGTACGTTCCTAGATCTACGGATACATCAGAGCTTCATATCAGGGCAATACCAGAGCATCCACCCTTCTTCCTCTACCCATGCTTTGATTTCCAAACCAAAAAAGCCCAGACCCGAAAGACATACAAGAGAATTATCATCCTCCAGCAGGGCTTCAAACTGGACAGCATCCCAGGACATGCCCCAGTGTGTCTCCCAGGTATCTGTGACATAGACCTACTTTGGGGGCATTTCTTCAAGAAAAATGAGATGAAATAGGTCATGCTGTTCCTCATTTAACTCCCTCACTCTGAGCTGGGACACAGATAGTTAAATTCCTGAGTTGGAGATCATGCTCTTTGGCCATTTTATTAAAGAGCTGAGCTAGCTACTTTCCTGATCCTTAAAGAGTCTTTGTACTCCATTACAGTGAACTGAGTATCTCCTAACGAGAAATGTTGTATTTGCACTTTGGCTGTAAAAGGTCACAGTTGATAACTTTGACAGCCTCTGCTATTCTACCATTAAATCTCATTGAAGATTGATCTAAATTTAAGAAAGTTCCTAATCAAACTCCTGGGGGTTTTGGGGGGTTGTTTTTTTGTTTGTTTATTTATTTTTGTTTGGGTTTTTTTTGTTTGTTTGTTTGTTTTTTTCATTGGGGAACCTGTTGCCAAGAATAATTCATCTATTGTGAGATCTTTAGAGCAGTGCCTCATTTCTAGTCCCTGCTAATCTGCATAACTCATCCAGCAACTCACTCAGAGCATGAATCGAGGGGCAATAGGCACTGTAGTGATGCTGTAAGGAAAAGAAAATTGTACTGGGCATGATCAGTGGATGTCTTTCATGCAACTGTGAACAAACAAATCAGGCAGGACACTTGATTAAACAGCACAAGTGTGCACTGCAAAGCAAATTATGATAAATTGCTAATATTGATTACTTTTAACCAGAAGGATGAGGTTGTCTGGTGTTTAAATTTAGGAATGCAGCCAAAAGATACCTTGACCTCACCCCTGCACTGAGAACCAATACAAAATTAATTGGAGCTGTCGTTCAGGTAGAAGCCACAATTATGTGACAGTTGATTTATTAATTTCAGAGCTAGCTACAAACCAGATGCGTTCTCTACTGGTACGTGATTTTTGTGGCTTAGTTTGTTAATGCAGAAAAACCTCCAGGATGTTGATAGCTTTGGTTTAGTGCCTGTAATAGAGTGCATCTTCATTTGAATTAATGCACTTCTGATCAGCAGTAACCAGTTTTAGTTTGTTTTTGTGATTACATTTTCCCTTTTTTTAATTTTGCTTTTATTTTGCTAAGTAGCTTGTACTGTTGAATTCATAAGCACATAACCAACTGGGACTTGGAGTGCTCCCGCAGTATGGCATTTGCAACAGTCATCTGAAGCTGCAAATACTGTGACTGCTGGTACCGTTAATTGCATATATGGCACCCTAAACAAAAGCATATATTGTCTGACCGGACTTCTCAGGAGTGTTGAGCTACCCCCTTTTTTTTCTGGTTTTGTCCCAAAAAAATGGTCTCTTGTGGCTAGTGGTTATCTGCTTGTTCAGTGTGAACACAGAGACTTCAGTGTAGGTGGCAAAGCCTACTCTTACAAATCCTTTCCACATGCATGTGTATCTATGTATATATATGTATATATATACACACACATCCCTAATGTTGTGTCTAGGGGCTAATTTTAAATATTTTTATTTCATTAACTGGTCACCTTTTTGGTTTTTTTCAAAGTCATTGCAATCTTTGACTGGTGTCTCTCTTTTTTTCTATATTCATGCAGACACATACATTTTATTTGGAATTAATGCAAAGTTTAGGTCATCTTTATCTAGATTCGTAAAATTACTCATACATGAAGAAATATCTCAAAGAGGCAGCCTAACAAAATCAAAGGCAGGGAACCTCTTTTCTGACAGATAGGATCTTAGGTATTTAAATAAAGGTATTTAAAATATATCTCTTCTCTTTTTTTTTTGGCATGACATCTGCAATGTTGGCATGATGACACATATCGTGCTCCACAGTGCTTCCATAGGGCATTTTGTTGTGTGCTCAGCACCAGGATAATAAGACTATACTGCTGCCACGCGTGGAGTATAGCTGTTAAGTACAGGCAATAACCCATACCAGATCATACAGCCATATGGTATCAGAGTTACATTGAAAGCAAGACTCTAGTACACCCTGGAATCAGGGTATTTTGGTTTCAGGTCACAGACCTGAAACATTGAATCCTGTGTTTTGGAGAACATGGTGTGACCTCAGTTTCAGGAATTAGATCAAGGATCTGCTGGGTCACTGCACCTGCTGCAGGTGTCTTCTCCTCAACTTCATTCCTTTGTAGCATCGTAGGTATTTATACTCTTATGTGTTTCTTATTGAAATAATAGTAGGTTACAAACAACATTGTGTAATGAAAACTCTGGGGCCTCCTGAAGAAAAAACATAAGGTGAAACACTATAGAGTACAACGCACTAATATACCGTAATGTACAGCATACTAATGCCACTGCTCCACAGCAGAATGTAGTGGTTCTGCCTTCAGGCCAAGAGAAGTTCTGGACCTCCACAAATCGCATTTTTTCCCCATGATCTTAGAAAAAGAAACTAAAAAAACACCAAACCCAGCATTGAAATAAATGCATGGGGAGGGGATCCTACCCTAAAACTCGGTTGAATAGAAATGTGTAACTAAATGTAAAAGACTAGCTGGCAAAACCATATCAAAGGAACATTAAATAAATTGTAATAATTTCCACCTTCTTTCTCAACTCATTCTTCTGCTATAATGTACAACCATCTCTCTGTAACGTAGCACTTTGTATATTTTAATACCTGAACACTAAAAAAAAACCAACAAAGATAATGTTACATCTAACAACCTACACAATTTCATCCCCTATTAAAAAGTATCATATACGTATGTGCACAGATACAATTCAGATTTTCAAAACATATCTCCTGACCTTTTAATATGGGAGTGGTGGTGGTGGTTTTTTTCCTTAATCTTTTTTACCCATCTCTTTCCCTTGCTCCCCTTTTCTTTCCTCAGTGGTGGGTCTACTAAAAATAGAGCTTGGCAATTATATTGCTAAAAGTTCTATTAATGCAGTATTCAGCCCTTTTCTACTGATAATTTTAAGGTTCATTCTCCTGAGAATTGTCAGGGTTAGAAACAGGCTTTCTGTTTCATTGGAGAGCCGGGAATTTCAGCTTTTTAGATATATCAAGTGTTATGCAGCATTTATTTAGAAACCTGGCAGATGATAAAATATTGAACCTTAAAACAGGAGTGACATTTTGATTTATATTAAAAAGGGCTGATCCTTCTCTGTTTCCCATTCTTCACCAGTATCTTTTGGTCAACACAAGATGTATTACTTCTCTATTTACACCATAAAGATAGCATAGAATCTGGCCTAAATGGTTTAAAACTGGTTTTTTACATTTTCTTTAAAAAATCAATGCCTTTTTTTTCTTTCGTATTGGCAGTATAGTTAGATGCATGATATCAAGGTAGCCTAGATTTTACAGGCATAAAAATACAAATTATGGTGCCAATACATTTTTTAAAGACTCAATAAAAAAAAAAATTCTAAAATAGCTTTTCTACAGAATGTGAGGCTTGAGAAAAAAACAGGATGGAGTTATAAAGCTTTTTATTGGAAGAACTTTGGGCTGGCCAGCGTAATTCATTTGGCCATTTCAAATTTGTTGTACTAAAACTTTTATGTCGTCACATAACATTGTCTTCTGTATAGAGAGCCAGATCTGTGAAAACACTTTAAGATGCAAGCTATTCTTGATGAAGGATTATAGGCACTATATATCTGTAAATTGGTGTGATGTTGTTTTAGTATTGTAGCTATTAATTGTGTGAGGAATTCTGTCTTAGACCAAGGCAGCAGTTTGTTGTTTAGATCTTTTCCTAAATATATCCCAAGGTACTTTTGAACTACTTTGAAGACTGAATACTCATATTCACCTATTTGCAAATGAGATGGGGAAAAAAATCAACTCTGATACTAAAAGGGAGGAAAAATTACTTGAAGAGGGTTCTTTAGTTCAGTTCCAGGTCTCTTGTGGAGTTAATCTGATGTCATCTGTGACTTCACCTTCATAGATTTGTGTGTGTCCTCCCATCTAAGTCTCTTTAATCTGTCCAAGTTTTCATAGAGCTCAAGGGCTCATTGTCTGCTGAGGTCTTTACCACCACAGTTAATAAAAATATTGTGCACGTTGTCACTATGAATGTGAAATAGTGAGCAAAAATATATAGCCTGTACAGCAGAATAACATTTACTGTAGTAGGAAAAAAACTCGTTTATGGTGGATGTCTCACATCTTGGCTTTATTAAATGCTTTTTAAAAAGAACAATGATTTTATATTGATTTGCTGTTTGCAAACATGATTATAGAAGCATCTGGTAAGAATCATATGCAAAAGAAAAGTTCTGATAACTCTGAGGGAAAGATATATAAGATGAACTATATACATTTTTAGAAGCAGAGATGTGTATCCAAGTTCCCATTTCAGTAATGTTAACATCAATAGATTTCAGCAAACTCACTCTTGTTCTGCCCAAACGGACAAGTGAATACAATTCAGGCCTTTCATGCTGTGTTTCAGCCTGTCGTAGATATCTTTTATGAATCCAGATGATCTGTGATAGCAGTTTATCTGACATCTAAATATTTACTGCTGGTGTTATCTTCAAAGCTAAATAATGCCTTCCACTAGCTTTGTCTCTTTTGATACTTGTTCATCTTCAATTTTTGTTTTTTAAATCTTTCTGTTGTGCAAAAAATTGTGTAGCTGATGAGATCTGGTACGTGTCGTGGTCTGCAAGCATGCAGCAGAACCATTGAACAACGGCAGACTCCAGAGCAAGTGGCGTAATACAGTTTTAGCAGATAATTTTGAATTACTTTGTCAAAAATCGATTTGAGAAAGTCAGCTACAGTATAAGTTCTAGATAGTTTTGAAACATTAAATCATTTTCACACTCTGTTATACACAGTTACAGATATGGTCGTCTATCCGTGGCATTTAACAGACATTAAGAGGCAGTTCATTCCCTGGAACAATTGCAATGAAGGGTCATTTGGGCCAAAATATTGAAACAGGTCTTATTCATTCAGCATTATAATTGCATGTTTATACTCCCTTCTTATAATCTCTTAGGCGCAGAGGGATCTTGGAAAAAAATAATTGAAATCTATAGAAGCACGGTGCTGAACTAAATAATACTGGTGCAAAAGCAATCTAATGAAGGGGAGGGTCAGGTCCATTCAAGGATGCTATGAACATTTTTAGCAGTGAAAACTCAGCGCTCTCTAAGGAAAGAGGTAATCATCAGAAACGGCAGAGCTCTTGAGAAATGTTTACCTGTTGCAACCATTTCATGTAGGTTTGTGCAAATATGTGTTATAAAATATAAGATGAGGTCTCTGCCCTGAGAAGGTCTAAGCCATCTGCATTTCCCACATTTGACTGCTCCTGGAAACTTCCTAACTGTCTCCTCCGGCAGCCAGTATCAGGGACAAGTGTATACGGGCTGACCTTCAGCTGTGTTTCACTCATTATTTCCTCTCCCCTTTTTAGCCTTACCACTTGCTGAACTACCAGAGATCATCTGGATGCTCCAGGCAGATTGCAACCAAAGAGGAGAATTTGTGTACTTAGTGGATAGCCAGAGGTTAGGCGAAAATACTGGCACTGTCGTTGCTCAGAATTGCCATTTTCCATGTTTTGGAGGAAATGTTGTAGGATAAATGACTGATGAAGAGAAAGTAATGCATGTTGTCACATTACTTGAGAGTGTTCTGCTGTTGTTTACAAAATGGGGTCTTGGTATAGGTGCTGTGGTACAAGACACTTCTGTGGGTCCCACAGTATTGGATCCCTTTCCCTCTGAGAGTCTAAGAATGGTTATCTTTAGATAAATGGTCAAATATAGAGGCAACTAGGGTTATTTTAATACTCAGGGAAGAATCATTGTGAAATATTCTGAGCACTCACCATATATTTTGTGGATTTTATTTGAGATATTTGAATTACTGTAATATACTTGGAGTGAAGGACTGGCACTTAAGGCTTGTCGGAGTCCAATGTGTTCTGACCAGGTTATTTTCGATATTGTACACATGGAGGATGTAAATTTTAATACCAAATTATTTAAAGATAGTTGATGTTACATAGGATTTCTGATTTAGCAGAATGATATGAAGTGTATCACATAACATAATGGAAATGTAAGTTACACTTAGCAAAATATATATAGCAATTGCAAAACACAGTTTGATCATAATACCAATGTGATTCCCATTTCTGATCTCTATCATCTGACATTGCTGGGCATCCCCAGTCACTGGGAAGAAACAAGTGGGTTGAAGCCAGCCCAAGCCTGCTGTTCTCCCCAAAACTCCCCTGCCAGTTGTTCAGCTTCCATACTCTACTCTGGGCTGAGCCATGTATTCACTCTCCCCATGTTGGTCTGGCTAACTCATGGAGACATTCACATTTTTAATGAACTCAAGGAGAAACATCACCAGTTGATCCAACTGCCACCAGATGTCCACCTAAAACAAAGGCCACCCTCCAGTCCCCTCTGTGCCAACACAAAGCCAGCATCTCCACAACAGCTGTGGTCAGCCATAGTCTGCACATTCCCTGACCTCCAAGCAACCTGATCTAGTTGAAGATGTGCCTGCCCACGGCAGGGGGGTTGGACTAGATGACCTTTAAAGGTCCCTTCCAATCCAAACTATTCTATGATTCTATGACCTTCACAGGCACATCGCCCTGACCCATCTCCGCTGAGCCCTCCTCCACCATAGGGGTTTGTTGGTCAGTCACAAGGATTGAAAGAAAGAAATAGAATAAAGCTCTTCTTTACCACTTCTCTGAGATCATCTCATACCGTCTTGAGAACTGTCCTGCAGGCTTGGAATAAAACAACAGAAATAACAGTAGCCATAACTACTATATAGCTGATATTTGTCCTGGGACCTCAAAGTGTTTTACAAAGATGGTGAACATCCCTATTTCCATGGTCTGTCCTGCATTTGCTGTTCAGAGATCACAGTATGTTGGCTCGAAAATCTGGATAATGATCTCATACTCTAATAATAGGCATTCCTATTACTAAAAATCTGACACTGATCACTGAAACTTTGACGACTGGTGGATCTGGATTTTTTTTTAACGGTTATATGTTTTTAATGGGAAGCATCATCAAGATAAAATGTTCATGTATTAGCCAAATTTTATTTGAAACTTTATTTATGAGTAAATTTTTATTCAGTTATAACTTCTTGATATGACTAAGATAAACACTTTAGGCTTTACAATAATTTTGTTGTAGGGCTTTAGTAATTTATTAGAATAATTTATAAGAGCTTGAAGACCATTGTTGTAACTCTGCTAATTATCAGTAAAATGGAAAACCTCTTTAGAGATGTCTTTGAATAGCTTATTTTTGCTAATTGAAAAAATAGAGATTAGTAGCTTATCTATGTACTCTGACAGATGATCATGTGCAAAATGATGAGATCCACCAGAGACATCTTGACTTATGATTGTATAAAGTGTCTTTAAATGCAAGATTTCTAATACTATAAGAAAATAATTTTAAAAAAAATCTTAATAAAAAGAGAAGAAAATCTGTGCTGTAAGTCTTTAGCATTAATAAATGTACTACTTCAGAGAGTATCTTCTGGGGACCTGCTGACAGTTTTCATGTGAAATAATTGCAGATCAAAATGTATTATGCTGTTAACTTCAGCAGAGGGATTTTCTGTTTATTGTTGCAGCTGGTAACATAGTCATAATAGAAGGTTATATGAAATTTCTCACTTTAATTTTCTATTTTCAGTTATTATTTATTTTCTCAAAGGCTGTTTGCTTGAACTTGAGTTTCTCTATGCTGAACATCTGCTACAAACTTTTTATCTGCAGAAATCTTAGTTTATCATGCTCGATAGAAATCTCATGCAGTTCATGATATTTTTTTTTTTTTTCCAATTGTGACTCCAATTGGGTATGGTCCTTTCCAAAAACTAGAGAACACGTAGGGAAACCTCTGCTTTAGGCTGCAACAGAGACTTGCTAATCCTGTGCTGATTATCCTATGTCCTATCTTTAGGGTGGCAGCATGGAAAAAGAATCAAATCTGGTATGAGTGCAGAAGATCTAGAATTAAAGCCAAACATGTGGCCCACACAGATGTGGATGAGGCCAGGGCTGGGATAGGATGCCTGACTGAATGTTTTAGTTGTGATTTATGGAAACGATGATCATTCACAACTGATGCTGAAGTCTATAGGTTTGCTGCCATGAATGTATAAAGCACTAAACAAACAGAGTGAAATATCCTAAGTCCAAACAAAATCTAGATAAAGAACATAAATTGGCAATTTTGATCTTGTGGGGCTTTTTTCTTTTTGTTTTTTTTTTTTTAATACACCACCACTCAAGATGAGCTGTGGAAATATTTTCATTACTGTTTGCATTTCATTCCGCAACTGCAGTAGTGAGCACCACTGGGAAAGAAATTGCTGGTTTTGTCTTGTAAGCCACTTCGAATACTGTGAAGTAAGCAAGCTGAATGACACTTTGGGCTTTTCCTTTGTCTGTTGTTTCTGAAGTACAGCTAATTTTCCAACTGTCCTGAATAATTAGGAATGAGGTTGTGGGAAAAAGGATATAATTCTTTAGTTGCTGAGGAACTAATTTTACTGACTCTTTATACTACACTTTACTGCACTGTGAGTGGAGTTGCAGGACATTAAAGTGAATCCCTGAAAACATTATAAATATTTATTTGATAGGTCTGATGTCTGTTGGCAAAGTGTTAATGCTACATAGGAAATCAAATTCATACTAAAATGTTACACTCCCAGCTGAGATGTTCCACCCAACTGAATAAACTCCAGATGTGTGAAGGTGTGCAGTAAACTCTGGATGACATTCATAACCAGATGTTCACCTTGTTTTACTTTGCTTTTCATTTGCTCCCAGAAGATGCCCAAAAGTTTGTTGGTGATCAGTAAAATCTTAACACAGTTTTACCATGATAGAAATGTGTGGGGAAATATGCAACCATTGCAACATTTGCAATCTTTTGTTCATATTCAGCTGTACATTTGTAACTGCTATAAGAATAAGTGACCAAAAATATACTTGCAAGCGTTGCACTTGTAACCCATGGGCTTCATACTTCTTTGTTTTGATTTCTGAGGTTCAATGGAAGGGAATGAAAACTCTGCATTCTGCATCTGTGAGATGATCTAATCAATGCTAGAGGAAGAAAGCTGTAAATATAGAAGTTGAAGACAGTCATGTAGATCCAGCTGATGGCTAGTACATGAACAAGGCTTGTGTGTGCACTGAGTCTTGTGTCTCAGTGTATGCATCATTCATGATACAATATGTAGATTTTATTTCAATGACTCTTGTTGAATTGACACATTTTCATACATAAGTTAGAGTGAGGTCATGTTAGGGTCCTAAAGCTCTTCTTTCAGGACTGTGGTGGTTTTGGAGGGGAATGGAGGAGTCTTCCCTTCTTATTTAAGTTGATCAAATGCTGACATCTCCATATGCCAGCATGTCCATGAAATGCTTCATCTCATCTTAGAGTATGTCTGAAAAAGTTGGCCAGATTACACACTGGAAGACCCTACTTTTCCCCATCGATGATAAAAGCAGCATCTGGTAACCATCTTAAGCAAAGACACCTACCTTTCAGATGTCTATGGTTAAGTGGGATAAATCTCTCCGTGAGTGATATACTTCACGCATCACTGGTTGCATTAAATAACCTTTAAGTATTTTTAATACTATTAGAGCGTTTTCTGTACATGAAGATTTTTTCCATCTGTGGGGCTCTCTGGAAACTGCTGCTTACAAGTACTTTTGAGGACTCACAGAGCATGGGTCTGTTATTTAAGTCTGTATAGTGGTTTGTGGATAATACTGAAGTTAAAGTAGCTTTTTCTGTGATTGAAACAGTTAAACTGGTATGCAGAAAAAGCAGACAGGCTGAAACATGGCATTACCCCAGTGCCTACCTCCTTCTAGTACAAGAAGGGGGAGCTGACCCTGAAAACTTGGCACAAGCTCACTGCAACCACTGACTAATGTGACGGAAAAAATAGAGGCTGATGTATTTTTCATAGAACACTACTCAAGGTTTATTTTGATTAAAACCAGGGAAGGTAAAGAGGATGGAAAATGCAAGACATTGGTGACTCACTCAGCATTTTAAATCAGCCCTTTTTAAAATGAGGTGAGGAAGGGATGAAAGGAAAAGAATGAAGATTTGAGCTACAGGGAGGAGTAAATAGCCAAGGATTTTCCAAAGTATCACCATTAAGACTGGATGGGTTTGTTGGAAGTCCCATCCAGATCTGGCCATTTGTATTTTAACTTGAAATTGCCCTTTTCAGAGCACCTGGATGAAATTTTGCGTTGAGACATCTCATGTTAAGTTGTCAACTTGCAGTTGCATAAGCTGACTTAGTCTGCTGGGGAGAAACTGTTAGTATTTATTTATATAATACTGTGTAACATGAGGTGAGAGAATTTTATTTCTGTACTGCACATGCTGCTAAAAGCACAGAAGTAAATTTTAGTCTTATGCAATGGTTTTGCTGACATTCATCAGAATCTGACTGAACACTCTTTGAAATAATTAAAAGATTCTTTTTGACTTTGTCTAGCATTGTTGATAAAAACATGATTACAGTGTAATCCTGGTTACCATTTCTTTACTTACCAGCCATTAGACTTCTGTGAAAAGAAAAGAAAAAACAAAGAAGAAAAAAAGAAAACCTTTCATCGTACATATGAGAGGTGCTCATATTCCTAATAATTTATCTGAACACAAATTTTGCGTAGTTAGGTTTGTTCAGCACTTTGTGTAGTAAACAACAAAAAAAAATTCCTAGATTTAGGGCATTTGGCAGAACTCTGGTGTTGATACTGTCAGTATAAATTTGAGGCCACCTGCTAATCAACGAGCTTTTCACATTCTTATAAAGAGGGGAAAGCTGTGTACAAGAGGAGCCAGGTACTGGTCTTCTGCAGATCTATATAAACCAAAGGGAGATTGTTCCTCACAAACCTGATATGCTCAGAGTTTTGTTTTGTACCAGAAGGCAGGGATACACACTAAAGAACTGCAGATACAATATTTTCTGATCCTGCCTTTCTCCCTTTTCTCTAACTGACTTTTCCTAAGGGGCATGTCATCCATGTTTGGGCACATGGAGTAAATGTCAAGGCATAGGTAGCCTTTGCAGAAGGAAACACTGACATTTCCAGCCAGTGACAGAGAACAAGGCTGTTTATTTTTACTTCCAATCAGAATCAAGAATGTAAATGCAAAAAATGTAAAGAACCAATTAGCTATTTGAAATCTTAATCTTCTATCCACACACATACCTACTGAAGTTTTTATGCCTCTCCCTATTGATCCCATCCCAAGTTTCACCAAGTATCTCTACAAATGCACATAGCCCGTCTCACTTGCTTTCTCCACACGTGGGCTGGATCCACTCTCTCGTGAGCACCTGGCTCACCCTGCCACCCTTGGCCTTACCGGGTGAAGGCGAGGGTCAGATGCCAAGAAGGATCTTGATGACATGGAGGTGAAGTTGGACAGAGCCCACTGAAGCAGAGTATCCTTTGCAACTCAGGTTCAAGTCCAGTAGTCAGCATAATTAACTTTAAATTAATTATCACAGGTGAAAGCGAGTATTAGGAAATCTGTTCTTGGTTCAGTGTGCTAGCAAAGCCTCCAAAAATGTTTGGAAATCTAATTCTTATTTCGTATGCATTCACATAGGTTTAGATATTTTGCAAGATATATCTTGATTTATACTTCTGTTTGGGTCACACTCTCTTTTACAGCTTTCAGGATGATATTTCAGACTATTGAAGATTGCTGAGACTAACCAACTGAAATGCAAACACCTGAGACATTAACTAGTCCTGATTTGTACTTCTAAGAATTTTTTAGAGCTTCGTCATATATTTTATTACGTGTCATGTATCATAGAAACAATTTCCAAATGCTTCAAAGAATGACATTGGGATGGTATTTTAGGGCAATATAAGCCAGGATATCTCTATATTGTTAGAGTCTTAAGAACCTGAAATATGAATTCTCAGTGCTTTTGTAAGTGATTTTAACGCACAAGATGTTTTGAGCAATATTGTAATTGCACAAAAATTGTCAAAGGCCTCCTTATAGCAAACTTAGAGCAAAGTTGGTGGGGTTATCTAAGGAAGTTTCAAACTTCATAATTTGATTCCAGTCACTGAAAATATTGACCGGGATCATTACTCAGAGACACATCAGAAGTGTTCAGTTATTCTTAGCTGGGGAATATAGCTCTACCGACACCAGTGCTACTATATTGCTTTGCACCAGTTGAAGTTCTGGCCAGAATAACCATCAATTTTTTTGAAATTCAGTGTCATTCTGTCTGGCATTAGCCTGAATGCAGAATATCCTGTGGTTGGTTTTGATTATTTTTTTTAAAAATGGGCAACCGGTGACAAATAGATCTGAAGGCCCAGACATCTGAAGACCTTTAGACAAACTTCAAGTTACTTTGTCACATACCACATGGGGCTCCTGAATAAATCAAGACGATACATTTAGCAACCTGAAAGCTTGGAAATGAATTTTAAAGGCAAGATTAACACATAGTGCAAAGTGACTTTCCTCCATGATGACACAGATATGCATTGAACTAGAACACAGTAATAGTTTTTATTGAATGTGAAAAGCGAGTAACATTTACTTCCTTATAGAAGGCGTGAAAAGGTCAACTGGAAGTTTTATTGATGGTGCTTAAAGGAGAAGTTTGCTTGCTGCAATGCAAAATTGGAGCCTATTTGGACAGAGGAAATCATATTAAAAAAACAAGTCCTGTTCCATAGGACAATTACATTCTAATCCCTCTGTGTATTTATATTGCTGTTCAATGCTCTATGCCCATGTGTCAGGTGAGAAATCTTTTATGATATCTCTTATAAGTTATCTAATACCTGAGCTTCATTTATTACACATTACTGATTTGATTTTAATGAGTGATATATTCCTTTAGCTATCCAGAAAGCAAGAAACCCATTTATGTGCTTATCAATTATTAAGCAATTTTTACTGTCTTTAAACTTGTCTTGGAAATACAAAGCTTATGTAAGTGTAACATTTTAGACTGAAGATTTAGCATCTTAGGGAACTTCACTTTATGGTCCATTATAACCTCAGTATAAATGTATGTCATTAAGACCACCTGACAATTAACTTTCAACAGTTGTTCTTTAAAAGACAGATGCTTTTTAGTGAAAAGAATCATGAACACCACAAACGTCTGATCTAATGGCCATTACTAATTATTATTAATACAGCTAATAATAATAGTCATGTTTGGAGTGATTTTCAATGAAAGTATTTAATGATTCATGGAATGTTTGTCTCCAGCAGCCTTTGTGAGGCAAATATTTTAAATGATGGATGGTTAAATGATGATACACATAAGTCGAGGGACTTGATTATGGTCATAAAACGCGGCATATGGAGAAATGGAAATCAGGGAAGAAAAGTGATTAAGGCGTTGGTCTTGTCATTAAGAGACCAGCAGTCTGGATATGGTTATTGGTGTGTATTTGGGTGCTTAACTTCACTGTTTCTGCTCTCTTGCTGCAAAATGGAAATGATCATTCCCTATATTATCAGCACATGAATATATGGGGCAGGGTTCTCTTACTGTATTGAAGTAACTGGATACCAATATACTTTAACTGTAGAACCTTGACCTCCTGGTTTTAATATAAACCACCCCTTGCTTGTGCAGAATATGTAAGGAACCTGACCCTTCCTCCGGGGCTCAATTCACAACAGCACAAATTTTGTTCCGTTACTTGGGGTTGCCACTAAATTTTCTTTAAACACTGTCTCATTCTGTAACGTCTCCCTGCTTCAATTTCAGCCCACTCTTAGTTTCTTGTCCAGGCTCAGAAAAGTCTAACTCTTAATCATATTGATCTGTTCTCCATAAATAGAGCACTTTATTTTTGACATTTTGGGATTTTTTTAGACACAGTTTTGTACCAGTCTTGCCGGTTGCTGATCTTCCTGACCTCACCAGCCACCGATAACCCTTGCCTCTCTGAGTTTTGTGTTTTAGTGTTCCCACACCACAGTCAACAACACTCCTTGGTGCTTGTTGAGTTCACCAGCTCTGGTACAGCAGTGGCCATCCTGGCCAACAGTGTTTCCCCCAGAGAAGCTCCTCAAAGCCAGGCTCACCTCCATATATTCCAGGAGAACAAGACAAATAAATACTTTAAAAACTTCGTCTTCCATTATGTCATTTTTATTTCCATTTATAAGGAAAATGAAGAACTTTAACAATACTGGTTTCTGATGTTGTATTAGGGAAAGAAAAATGAATTCCCACTTTCATTTTAGAGCATGTCTATTCTTATTAGCTTCTTATGAACTATGCTTATTGGTGATAACAAATGAGACTTTGATATACAGATTTTCCATTTTGATTGTAGAGATGGGCTTTCACATTGCCCTATGTGTCATGTCAGACTGTAAAAACCATTGATAGATCAAACCCTTTTTTTTTTTTTTTTACTGAGTCTATGCTGTGAAAACCTATTTGGGTTGTTGAATATGTTAACAATTTTTTCCCCCATATATTGTATAATTTTACTCAAGTTTTACTTTATTAGATATATATTTGGAAAAAATGTATTTTTTCTTTCAATCTGGAGCTGTCTGTACATAATATGCTGCAGGTACTAGACATGGGTAATATACTTGAACCAGAAAAAGGGTTGAGACAGCTTAATGTGCAGTTTGGTGATGAATGTGCATTTGGGACTCTGAACATAATATGAGATAATTGAAGCACTGAGAACTATTGCTAGTCCAAACACAAATTGTCCTGTTTTCTAGCTGAGATGCCAGAGGCAGTTTAGAGGAATTAAATAATCCCACGTCCTGAAACACTTCTGCAGGCTCTAGTTTCTCTGGGTGAGGTATTACACCAATATTCTATTGCTTCTTCTGGCTGAGCTAGTTCAGAAGCCACTCAGATACCTTTGCCCAGAACCTGTTGTGATATCTAGACAGATGTCAGGGGTCAGATGTTGCTTTACTCCTCCTCTATTTACACATATCAAAACTGTTCGGGATCTCTTCTGAAGCATTCAAGGTCTTTAAAGATCAGACCCCACAACTGTGCTTAATTTAAGCATTTTGCACAATTTACACTGATATGGTCCTTGCAGGATGTGATTTAGAACAAGTCCATATTCCTCTACACAGCTGAGATGTAATTTATGCATCTTCAATAAATCCTGCACCTCTTCATTATTATCAAACGTGACATTTAAAAAAGCTGGGTGATGCAAAAACTTCCCCTCTCTTCTGAGTAGCTGAGTGGAAGGACGTGTGGGCCTGGGTTATTACTGAAGCTTTCAGCTTTAATTTACATCATTTTCAAGTGCTTTTAAGACACTTTTCTCACCATATAATTTCCTTCTTTTCCTTCTTGACTCCAGACTCACTCTCCTGGTTACAGTGACTGACTTGAAACCACTTAGCACGTGCTTGGTGCAAGGGACAAGATGTCCCTAAGCCAGCTTCTCTGCCATTAAAAGCATTTGTCACCTTTTTTCTATCTAACTTTGTGCACTTCTTTTCAAGATAAGTAATGTTTTCCCCTCGAAGAATTTGCCTAAAATCCACTGAAAAAAAAAAGTAGTCCACTGTTTACGTATAGAATACAGGTTCATTGATTTCAGGAGAATTAAGGTTGCTGGTGCCAGCTGAGGATCTGGCCCATCCAGGTGTGCTTTGACATTTAAAAAGAAGCAAACACACTCACAAGGCTCTTTGGGATGTCTTGACAGAGCAGTCAAAAGATTTATTTGAGTCTCTAGGACAGATAGTCAAAAGAACAACCACTTCCCTGTTTTGGAATGAAATAGAGATTGTGCTAAGATTTCCTTGAAGAACTATTTCCTAAGTATGTGGAGAGACACGTATCGCTAGAATGAAGAACAGAACAAGTGAAAAAAATGATGATTCTCTTCCAGACAATCACAATTCATGATTTCAAAGTAATGACCAACTATTACTGTCACGAATGAGTGGTTTAGAAGTTGCTTAAAGAATCACCATCAAAGGTATTAGTAGAAAGTGATTTTAATAGAGATTTACAAAAGCGCGACTTAATGGAGTTTGGTGGCAAGGTTCACTCTATCACTTACTACATGGATGAAGTACACAAAGGAAAATCGTGTTATAATTGGGCTAGAATGATTTGTACAGAGACCAAGGACAAAAAGGGTAAGGGACACCCTCCTGTTGAGTCACGAGGTTCAGAGATGACCTGGCTGGATCCAATCTTAGTCTCAGGCTTGGTCAACAGTTTATGTCTAACACGAAAAGGGTAAGGAGACCCTCCTGTTGAGTCACAATGTTCAGAGTAGTCCCCCTTCCTTTCCAAACTCCTCTCAGAGAGGAGTCTAGGTGCGGCTGGATCTACCTGTAGTCTCAGACTTAGACAACAGTTTATGTTTAGGGATTATATGTGTCTAGCAGCAGTCTAGGGTTCATTCNGGGGGGGGGGGGAGGGGGGGGTGCACCACCACAATTATTGAATAAATAGCACCAAAATATTTTACAGAAGATTTAGGGAGGGATAATTCCAATGTGACACCTCATGAATGAAAAGGGTTAGGGATGGGAAAATAAGGATTAGATAGCAATGCAATGTCAGCCTCAAGCAAAATTGTCACTATGTTGACTTTGGCAGAAGATCAACTACTGCTTTCAGTGGCAACTAGGATAAATCCTGTATTTTTGTTAACTTGATGGATATATGAAATTGTCTTTTGTTTGGTCTATTTTTGCTCAACATTCAGTTTTTCCAGGCATTTTGCACTGCTGAAAATTGTTATGACTTCTGTTATCGAGTTAGTTACTAATGAGAGTAATGTATGAACATTTACGTGAATCCATCCATGTGGACTAGGGTGCACATGTTGTTAATGTCAATCTTCCACATTTGAAAAAGAAAAGCCAAAATCCCTTTTCTCTGTACTTTATCACAGTTCATAGCCTCAGGCAAAAATGGAGAAAAAAGGAGAGAGCTTAAGTGTTTATACCTCAGGGAGGAAACACTTGGTTATTGGACCACATGGGTGAGAACTCTCATGTACAGGTTCCTGCTGAAACATTCAGTAAATAAAATAAAATATTTTTGATCTAACAATGCAGTTTTGGCTGTTGTAATGTATCCATTACAGCAAACCAGATGAGGTTTGTCTCATCTTAATCTATGCATAATCATTTCCCAACCATGTAATATATTTTTTCACATATTTTTCGGATATATTTTTGCACAGTTTTTTCGCATCTTTAAACTCTGAGATTCTCTGTTGCTGACTGCAGAATATAAAGGGAATTCATAATATTTTCTTTTTCACACATTTTTCTCTCTTACCTTATTCAAAGATAAGGTTTGGAAACTTGGGTCTTATTCTGCATATGTAGACTGGTATAAAACTCAGTCTTGATTTTTCCTTGATACTTTGAGGGACTATTAGAGTAGGTATAATAACAATAACGATAATAATAATACAAAAAAGAACACAATACTTGCATCTCATGTCTGTTTAACCCTTGTCTCAGCACTACAGCAAGAATAGGCACCCATGCAGAAATGTCAGACTTACAGTCCACATCCAGGGTGATTCCTTTGAGCCTGCAGTAGAAGGCTATAAAAACATATTTATGTTCACCTGACCACCCGCATAGAAGTTATGAATTGTTGACACTGTCATCAGCTAGTATAGTAAAAGCTGCCTGATAAAGAACATTCAGCGATTTGATGACGCGCACATTTTTCCTGCTGGTAGGTAACTATATGTGATATGAATTTTCTTTTTTTCTTTTGTTGTGTAATACCCTGCAGAGGCCACTTGTGAAAGAGAGCGAGTTCAATAGCAAAAAAAGATTAACAGGCCCCTGAAAGCAAAGAGGCAGATAATAGCCTTGGAAAATATATGTAGATGTACTTTTGGAGAGAAAGAGAGCAGGAAAAAGAACAGTTGCTTGTTTGAAAGCTTTGCAAGAAAAAGAGATTTAAAGGAGTTATGACTCAGAGCAATGTGCTGACATTCAGAAACACAAAAACTGAAGGAGCCCATGAAGGAAAACATCCTGAAAATAAATTTTTTAGTGTTCCAAGGTACAATCTTGGTCTTATTGATATAATTTTGGTGATTTCACTGACATCTTTCCTAATGTACGGAGCTTTAGCTGAGAATCCAATTAGGATTCAGCTCCAGAAATAAACTTACCAAAGGACTTACTCTTACACTGTCAGTTGTCATTGATTCCCGCTTTAGGTGATTTGAGACTATGTGTGGGAGTAATTCAGGTGCCTAAACAGAGGTATGTAATAACATTTTTAGGTATATTAAGAAGTATTCTGGTGTATCTAAGGCATTCACATGGGCTGGCAGACGAAACATGGGATTTAGGGAAGACTCTTTATGCATTCCCTAAGTGACAGCTGGAAGCGAGAGCCTCTCAAATGGTAGATGTCTGTGTTTCCACAGACAAATCAACCAAGCCCCTAAATCACTTCTTCTTTCTTCAGACCATATCCTGACACACACAAAAAAAAAAAAAAAAAGAAAGAGTACCCTATACTGGGACCTAAATAGGTGAGCTGTTTTGAGATGAGCAAATCAGTTGCTGCCACTTACATGGAGGCCTATTAAGTGGTAACAAATATTAAGGACATGATCAGATGGGGACAAGTGATCAAGCAGGGATGTTCAACAAAACAATTTCCTCTTTTCACAAAATGTTACCAACCTTCAGCTGAGCCTGAATAACTCCTTTCGGCATGCCCTTAATGAACTGAAATATGAATTGAAATATATTAGTCTAAAGAAATTATCATTGCTTTCTGCTTTTCACTTACCCATTTTACTTTGAGCTACTATAGATGAAGAGTGTGCACATGATTAGTGCCTGCATTTCAAATATGGAATGGTGACTTAAATCTCCTGCCACCAACAGTTATTTTCAAAAGTGGGAACAAAACACTGGCAGCTTTTGTCTTCAGGTGAAAGTACACACTGTTAAAAGGTCTGAATGAGCTAAATCTGCGGTTATCCATGCCCCAGTGGTTATTGTCTTCTCCATTTATATTTGTATTCTTTTTGCTATGCTTTACCTGAGCTACTTAGTTGATTTTGGTTCCTTGTATCACAGCAAGCATAAAATATGTCTGTAGTTATTTGTGTTTACAAAATTACGTGTATAAAATTGATGCCTAGTTAAAGATGAGCTGAAAATCTTGTCTCTAGATCAAATTTAAAATCAGTGATGCACCACATGAGAAATATTGCTCTTAGAGTGCTTCTGTAGTTACTCTTATATGTCTCGCGGGGCTTTTAAAAGATTAATTTTCTTTCATTCTTTGCTTCATTTTTTTGAAATTATGCCTTATTGTTTTGGGCATAATACAGATTTCATTCCAGCCAGTATAATTCAGTAATATTCAATAACTTTCATATGAGAATGTTACGCTTAAAATCTTGTTAATGGGAAAAGAGTAAACACACTTTTTTTTATATATGTATAAACCCAAGAATTTATTGTTTGTATAAGTGAAATCTCAACAGTCAAATCCAGGAATTTCAATTATTTATTGAGATCTAAACGTTACAGAAAAAGAAGGAATTATGCAGTTAGAACTGTTAAACACACACTTCTCATTCTCTACCCCTTGTCCTGGTGTTGTTCTCACTCTTCCCCTGCTCCTCTGCGTCCCAAGGTTGGCAGTTTCATTTTTGTGGCGGTAGTTTGGGAGGGTGTTAGAGCAAATAGTCAGGATTTGGAGTCCATCACCAAGAGGAATACAATGTTCATGTTAATTGTTTTCTCTTCCTTGCCCTAGGATCCTCCTGGGGTCCATTTTCAGATGTTTGCTAACGTGATTTTACACCTAGTTCTTCATCTGTCTGAGATCCACATTACATCCAAATTTACTGTGTACGGTACCTATGTCAGATATGACTTCATTCTCTTTGTTACCTCTAAACCCACTTTCCTCCAGCTCCAGGTCCGCATTTCTCTGACCATGGGTGAGGTGCCTCTAATGCCAGCCTGTGCTCCAGCTCCTATCAGCCCCTGCCTGTAATCCTCTGTGCCGTGTCCTGTCTCTCCCCTTCTCAAGGCCTCTGCTATCCTACCAGGCTTGTATTTCTCTACACCACATCCTTGTGTTAGAGTTGTAAATATTTCATTCTACATAGAATAACAGGTTGTTATTTCTGTTTATATAAAACTATAGTCATATCACGCAAAGATAAACAAAAGTATTACAAATGACGTATAGACAGACACCTAGTCTGCTAGAGAAATTGTTGTCACAGTGAAACCAAGTAAAACGAAGCTCAAACAGGTTGGCAAAAGTTCAGCCAGAGCAAGCCTGACAAGTCTCAGTCCTGAGGCCTTGCAAGCTCAGCACAAAGCTCAGGGCTTGTTATGAAGAATGGAAGTGCTGTACTACAGGGCTACAGGGCTCCAAGAACTGTCAACGTCTGTTTTCTATAGCTAATTTGTATAGAAACATCTCCACTCTTAAAAAACTAATAATCATCTAAACCATCCAGAACATAAACTTCCATGTTACATATGGAAGAAAAAAACCCTAGTGAATAGATAATGGAATACAGGTTTTGATATTGTCCTATATTCTTTTTAAAATCTATTTTGTAGCTCTGGATGAGTCAGACTTTCTATTACCAGTTGTGAAATCTGTGAGACCAGCAGATGCAAGGATGCCACAGCTCCCTGTTCTCCACTCTAGCCAGGAGTCATGCTGAGCGTATATTCCCTATAGGTACATACACAAACACATATATACAATAGACATATGCACACATACACATGACCAGGCACACAGGTAAACACTCAGCACTCACACAAACAGAAACATCAACGGTCTCATCCTGTTCCTTCATCTGGCTCATCAGGATGAAGGTCTTTTAGTGGGAAATATATCCACGTACACACTTATGTGCAATGTGGATCCCTCCCAGCAGGTGGGCTCAGACCCTCTCAGCCCAGTAGCTGCCCTTAGATCCCAGTCTCCTCAGTTGCTGGCACCTGAACAGATGAGGTTCTGAGGCTGCAGCCCCAGTCCAGCTGCTGGTAGAGACCCCTTCACTCATGCCCAGGTGAATGTGTGTGCATGCTGTGGATCTCTCCAGTAAATTACCTTAGATAAGGCTACAAAGTAGTTTTCCCTGGATCCTCTTTTCTCCAGCTGCCTCATGCACAGGGACATGAGCATGTAAACAGGTCTCCCATTTGGAGACACCACAGTCACGGGCTGGGACCCCTCCAACAGCCAACTCACAGCCTCCTGGGTCCCTCCTGTATCCAGCCCAGACTTATGGCCACCCCAACACTTGGCTCCCAAGTGCCTGGTCCTTCTTGTCGGCTAACCTGGCTTGATGTTTGGTAGCGATCACCCACTGACTCATGCACCCACATGACATGCAGGTGCTCTAGTCACTCCAGTTGGCACCTCAGACACATGGACCCCTACGGCCCCTGGTCCCACCCCATCCGCTGGCACTCAGAGCCCCATACACATGCACACATGCAGAATAGAGATCCCCTCACCCAAGAAAATAGCTAGAAATGGAGTTCAGTGAGAAGACAGGACAACTGCATCTACCAGCTACAGGGCATAGCCAGACAAGTGCACCGACTATCAGCCTGTTCACATGCAACCAGCCCTTATCCCTCTTCTCCCTCTATTTCCCCACATCTGTTTACCTTCATCCCTCTCTTCCCCCACCTTTGGTTGCCCTCCTAAATATCCCATGGTAAGTCTTGTACAAGCCAAAGACTATTTTTCCAGCCCCCCACAATATGTCCCACCCTTATAAGTAGTGAATGCCCCCCCCCCATCTGTAAGGTGTGCTCCCATTAACTCATGGTATTGGGTGAGAATGTGACGTTATTGTATATAAAATTATTTAACCTCTCTAAAACTCTTCATAGGAACAAAATATATTATTATCACTTTTGCCTTCAGGTAAGGTTCAATATTTCTACAATTTTATCTATGTGTAGTTGCCTTTAGCTTTCTTATCTTATTTGTTATTTGTCTTGCAGTATAGAAATAGATGCATGAATGAGTCTCTCTTCTTGTCATTAATATTTCCATCAGACCCCAGCAGAGGTAAACTGAGATGGCAGTTAATAGGATCCAGGTAACTCAGCTGTTGAGCAGTTGGATTATAGTCAAGCCATAGGGTGAGTGAACGTCAGAAGATGAAGACCCAGATAATAACAAAACTGAGTAAACAAAAAAAGTTGGTTATGTTATCAGACGTAGGTGCTGGTGGATAATATATAACAGCACTTCTTAGGGTCAGGGTCATCCTACCAAGTATGTCAGCCAGAGTCATCATTTTGATCTTCTTTTCGGTCTACAGCTAATAAGTAAAATGCTAGAGGGTTCTATTTTAGTTAGCATTAATTACATTGTGGTCAAGTCATTAAAGAGCTGAAATAGTCACAAGAAGATATAATATTATCGTTAAAAACCTTCCATTCTACTCTTTAAGAAGTGTATATTGTAATCTCTCAAGAGACCCAGAAGAAAACCAAAAATAGATTGAATTTTTTTATTTGGATTTATTTACATTTAGGGTATTAAATATGTGTAAGCCCCTGTGTATTGAAATAGTTGCCCTCTTAATTGCCTCTGATTATGAGGTGAAGTATGCATTTTATCAACATTTATTTCTACAACACATGGTCTGGGAATTCCTCAACATTTATTATAGAAAGTTAATTACACTAAAAATACTCGACCATGAAACTGAGGTTATAGAAATCATTATACTTGTCAAAGAAATTAATCTCATACTGACCAAACCTTCCTTCCCCCACTATTTTTCATTGTTATTCACTTTAGATCTTTGTCACCCTTCTAAAACCCAGGAGACTGCAAGCTCTGACCCTTGACTTACAGGGTTAGAAGTAGCATAAAAGTTTTGACCCATCCGATCCCAATTTTTGTGTTGTTTTTTTTTTTAATGTGGTTATTTTGATTGTCATATTAATCACCTGTCAAAGAGCATTTCTTAGCTTTGAAAGGAACTGTGTCCATTTTCTTCAGTTCAATAACCTGAAACTGCCAAAAGTGAACTGCTCATCTCACTGTGAATAAACTGAATTGTATTTGTCATTTCTGAGCTTGCTGATGGTTTGTCTTTCTAGCAAAGTGCAACCTTTTGTGATAGAAGAAATATTGTGTATTAAACTGTATATTGGGCTTTGTTGTTTTCTTTTCATGAGTGGGTTTATTATCGATGTACATCTCATGAAAGAGGAGGAAAGTCTGTGGTCATTAATGACTCCAAGAAGAAAGAACAATATCTTATGCAGCACCTTTCACATGAATGCTGTTTATTAGTTCTGCCAAATCTATTCTTATATTCTTAATTATTGATCAGAGCTCTATTTTGCTAGGTGCCTAGAGGTGTAGGAAAAAAAGTGCTTTTTCATGAAGATTTTCAGACTTCTTTCTTCAGCTTAACTGCTCTCGGCTTAGCCTACCACAACATCCAATTAAATAAGATAGTGACCCACTAGAAGAGTTTTTTCTTGAAACTTAAAATTGCTAGAAGTTTAGGAAAGATAAATGAATTTAACTTCTGGCATACACAATTGTTTTTACCCAGTCAGAGCTGGATGCCTTCAACTCCCAACCAATGAAAAATGTCAGATGTTCATCAGGATTTGAAGGACATGTTCTGACTCTAAAACAGAGCCTTAACCAATTTTTTTTTTCTGACAAGCTGATCCCTTAAGCTAGTATCATTGATTTAACATAGTTATCTACCATCTGCTTGGTTCTCAATGACCAAATAATGGCAGCTTCATTTGTGTTTGTCTCAATAATAGAGTTTAAAAGAAAAGAAAAAAAACAACAACGCACCAAACAACAATAAAAAATAACCAACAACAGATAGTTAGAAGAGAGAAAGAAACGTTCACTGGTGGGTTAGCTTGTTTTTCTCTGCAGATATGGCTAACTTAGCAGCTAAATGACCAGGAAAAGGCTAGCATAAAACCAACCCATGTTGTGCTATAGGTACTCAGAAGACACATTCAGATGGGAATGAAGACAACATGATTGCTGGTGAATGAGGTGAATAAGGTGTCTCCACTTTTAGAAACTATTATTTTTACCTGGTTAGATGGAACGTTACTTACTTGTCCTCCTCCCCATTCATAAAGGTCCTTCTGCCTTTTTTTCCTTCCCACCCACCATATTACAATCTTCCTGGACTGTTAACAAAAGTCAAATGTATTTGAGGCTAGATTCTAGATAAATTAGAATAACTTTACTTTTTATGCCAAAAGAACCTTAAGGTTGAAGCATTGTGATACATGTCATTTTTCAGGTTACCCTTGCCATCTGCCATGCGTATTTTACAGTAAATAGAGCTGCAGGTAGGACCTTAGAAGTGATTAAAAGGACTGTGACAGAATGATATCACTTATGTTCAAGTGTACATGGCAGGTTATGATACAGGTGGTGGAAGGGACTCGGCATCCCTTATAGCAGTCTTCCAGAGACATAAACATATTATCAGTAGTGTACCCCTCATGGTCACGAGGATCAGAGTGTTTTTAGACAGAAGTAAATATGGATTTCTTGAAATGAGAATTTGTAGCATAAGACCATCAGTACAGGTGTGTCCAAAATGCAAAGAAATAAAATTCAAAGCCTCGGTGAATTTTGGATAAGATGTTTCTTACTGCATGTCAGTATCTCAAGACAAAAGTGAAGGTGTTTGAAGGTCCAAATCATCCATCATCCTTTTCTTTATTTGCAGATAAGTATATGAGCTACTGTTTCTTAGACGCATGTGTGGTTTGCCTAAAAAGAAAAACAAAACATTTTGCAAAACAATATTACCTAAAAATCCCTAAGGACATAGTCATCAACTGCAAAATATGTATATGAAGAGATATGACTTATGAATCAGTACTATGAATAAGACAGCCGTGGACATCAGTATTGTCTCCAGCACTCAGACAAAGCAAACAAAACTAAATAACACAGGGAACTTCTTTCACCAGCTACTACAGCTACATACATTCCCTTTGTTAGCTCAAAGGGAATAAAACAGGGTGGAGGGAAAGAGGGCTGAAATGTTAAATACATACTTTAGCGTATTGATAAGGACAAGAAAGATGCGACAGGCCTAGTAGACAAGGTCAGAAATGATATAAAAAAGAATACCCCCAGGGTGTGTACTGAGCCCGACTCTGGCCAGTCACCTCTTAAGAAACGCTGCTGTTTTTTTTGTTTTTAAAGTGCCTGAGATAATAAACAGGATCACATCCTGAAGATGAATTCTGATGCACTGATGCTGAGAACAAAGAGCATTTCAAATTCTGAAGCCACAGTTATACTTTTGATCAGATTAATGACAGCTATGAAATGATAATAAAAATAATCTAGGAAGTTGACCGATAAAGGTTTTATCTGTTTCTATGACATGTTTAGTTTAGTTAGCGTTTCTGGAATATAGCTCTTTTGACACTGCTGAGATATTTGCAGGCTGAGCTCAAGAGAAGAAACATCTGCTGATTTGATCATAGGAGCATATGGTTAGCAAATTAAGATGTGGAACCGTGAAGTAGTAATAGGAAAGCAAAAAGATTGTGGTTTTAGTCAGAAATGAAAAGTGTGCAGGGTTCTCTAGGAAAAGGGGGAAAAATACAATCCTTTTTTTGGCAGAGATTGAATTACAAATCAGATTCTCTACTAAAAATTCTTCACAAATGTAATAGTCTCAGCAATTCTTTCTTCTGTTCCTGCAAGTGGAGTTTGTCTTTGCATCAAAAAATCCCTTTTTGTCCCAGTTCCAAGATGCAGAGTATCTGCATGGTAAAGGCTCCAACGTATGCAATTCTTTACAAAAGGCCATTGAATAACCAGATTATACTGTGATGTTTAAACAATGGCAAAAATATACGAGAGAGGTAATGGAATTTTAAGCTAGCATCAGTCCTTCTATTACCTCTTTTAAGAAAACATATGCATAGATATCTATGCCTCTTTCTGTGTTTACGTACCCAAACTTCTGAGCTGAGTGGATGATGAAAGATAGTAAAAATCAGCTATTTTAATAAGGAAAAAAAAAAAGCAGTCATTTAAAATGAAGAAGTTAGAAGTCCCCTATCATAAATTCTGTTTCAGAAACTCTGATGAAATAGTCCCCTTTTCTGTGTCTTTGTACATTAAACATGCTCCTTTGGATTTCCTCTTGATTCACTTTGGTGTAAGTTTATTTAGAAGCAAATTCATAGTACAGATTTGGTATTGTCATTTTTGTTTTCAAATCTTCAACTGGTGGTTTGTGAAATCATTTCTTGCCCTGTCTATGGCAGATTTTTTTTTTTTCTCCAATATTTTCCCCTTCAATATTTATTACTGTGATTTCAAAAACTGTTATTCCAAGTGCCTAGAAAACTTTTGAGTATATAAAAATAAAGTAAACTCATCATAATATAAGATTACTTTCAGTTGTTATTTGCAATTTTTTGAAAGTTTCCTATTCTTCTGAAAACACCGAAAAATTTTAAAACTTTAAACTAGTTTTACCTGTGAAATCAAGTGTTACATTTAGAGAAGACTGATGGGAGAACCAAATCCTTCAGGAATATTCTTTTTATATTGCCGTAAGTAACGGTCTGTTACATCTGTTAACTCTGAGTTTACTAGCACTGGGGAAGAAATTCCCTCCAACATACCTTTCATTTAGGCATATTTATGTAATAAATTCTATGTTTTGGGGAGTTTTTAATGTCAGAATAATATCAGAGTTTTTATGTAACATCTTTCCCTCCGTGTTTATAAAATGAGATTTTTCAAAGAAGGATTCGTGCCTGAATCTCTGATCTTCTCTAAAACACTGGAGTTTTTGTATCACGTGAAGGAAGGATAAATATGAACCCATAATTATTATCCTCTTGAGATGTGAACTGAGACAGATGACATGCAGAGTTCGGTGATCTTGATTTTCTTTAAACTCTTTCATGATAAGTAAGTGAGATGAATCACTGCGTAGGGACCGGCACTTTTTGTTCTGTGCAACAACATCCCATCCCAGTTTATCACATCAAGTTAACACAAGAGGTCCAAAGCAAGAGAATTGACTGACTGGAAATTTTGGTCCTTTTAAGCAAGTTTTTGGTTGTTTGGTTATTTTAAGAGCTGTTTATGTCCGCGCTGATGATGACAGAACACATTTTAATAATTTAAAGATGTGCTTTCTCACCTGGCTGATGCTAGATATCAGCAGAATGTAAAACTCAAGGTTCATGATCAAACATTGCTTCTGCAAATGAGTCATTTCCACATTAATTTCCCCAGCGTATATATAATTTTAAACTTGCCTGTAAAGTTAAAAGTTACTTTGATATATAATACATATTTTACATAGCTTTTCACAAGTCTATAACTCTCTTCTGGTGATGATAAAAGATGGATAGTCTTGGTAAAACCTACTCTGTGGGATGGAACGTTAAGATTTGCTCTTCTCTGTTTCACACAGGACCAGGTACCAATCTTGGATACCTCTGTCCATTTAGTTGTACTGTATGAAATGTTTAAGGAACAGTAATGGAAACCAGTATGAAATCAGGTGGCTAATGACACCCTTCTCGGGCTTGCATGGGTAGAAATAGGACAAGGTCTCAGGAGGTTAATGCTTCAATCAAATTGAAAATCGTAACAGGAATGAATCTGTAGATCTGTCACACATGGTCCAGATGTTCTGCTTTGATGCTCTGCATAGTTTAGCTTAGGACCTCACACTCCTGTGAGCTGTCAGAGGGTGTATGTTAGCAATGTGTAGAAGCTACAGCAGCACAGTGGTCTCTCTACCCTCAGACTTCAAAACAAACTTTCTTTTCTGAGAACCGTAGACCTCAGCAACACTGGATGGCAGCTCTTCCTCAGGTTCCTTTAGTGAAAGGAACTGAAAAGAGACTAAAGAAATATAAATTGACAGAATTGTGTAGAAATAACCAGACTGTTTCCTCTTCCAAGAAAGCCCATCAGATTTAAAAATAAGTTCCTGTAGATTTCTAGAACCCTTCTTTGATTCAGAAGCATGTACACTTTAAGTAATTCTACAAAAGGCATCTATCAAAGAGAAAGGTTCTACAGAGCTTTACCCTATCTCTTTTTTTCCCACTAACCTTCCCAAAACTGGGACAAAATCTCCCACGCAGAGCTGATAGTGGGGTGTTCTCCAGTCTAAACTAGTATTCGACATTTTGTCTTTTTAAACTTTCATCCTTATTGGTGTAAAGTCGATATTGCAGTTGCAGTAACAGATGTATGGGATTAGCAGTAGTTATCCAGACCTATGTAATCTAACAATACAACTCAAAAGGAATTGTATCATATAAAGATGTTGTTTGTTTCTCTCTTTGACCATTTTATGACTAAAGATACCCGTTTTATTGGGAAAAGAAAAAGCAAATTTGACAAATTAAAATTGTGACAGGGTTATTTGTAGGTTACATTGACATCCAGTTTTATCCTCTTTTACTGTAGTGCTTTTCTTTGAACCACTGGAGATCAAAAATGGCCAGCCGGTTTATTGAACTTGCTTCCATGACACCACAGGAACAGATGTCCATCCAATCATTCCTGTTTCAAGCTTATAGTTTAGTGAAGTGCACTTCCATGTGCACAAGTAGGTATTCAGTCTTGGCCTCAAGTGCTGAAAAATGCATGATGATAATTGTCTTAGTGGTAAATTCTCATCATTACTTCTAACCTGAAATTAGTTTACATAGTTTCAGGTTTCACTTCTGGATCTTGTTATGTCTTCTCCTTGTTAGATTAAAAAAAAAAAAAAAATTGCTATAAAAAGTATTTTCCCCAAATAGACTTTTACTAACCATGATCAAGCCACTATTTCTCTTTATCACTGGCAGGTATTTACATGACACCTTAAATGTTAAGAAAATTTTGACATGCTAGATGAAAAACAATGTCCAAATAAAAGCTTCATTAACACAGTAAGTAGATAGCATATTGGTTCCCCAGGCTGATCTTCAAGAGAAGAAGACAACAGAAGTCCTTTCAAAGACTGAAAGATTACTGATCCCATGTTTGGGAGTTGAAAGCTGTATAAATCCAAATAAAATGCATTTTCTAAAGGTGATGATAAGGAGCACTGGCTGAGACTCTGAGAGAAGGTGAAAGTGTCTGTGTCACTTGGGTTCTTTGCACAGAAATTGAGAGATTTTTGAGAGGACCCAGACCAACACACAGGTGAATTGTTGGCAATATCCCCTTTAATCCCTGTGGTTCAGTAATGAAATGAAATAAATGAAAACTAATCATGACTCAAAGAAATGGTAAGAGGAAGACAGTGGTGAGATTGTCATATTAATGTCAGTATTTTTTGAAAGATCAAAGAGCTAGCCACTCTCATCAAAACATCTCAAAAACAGTGAGTTGGTTAAGATATAAACTGCACATTTTATGTGTTTTTTGTTTGAGCTGGTTTGAAAAAATCAGAAACAAAATCTCGTTGTACTGTAATAACACCTTATCAGAAACCATTAACCTCTCTGCCCTTCAACTTGTGAAACCTTCTCTGGAAGTTCAGAACATGTGACAGAATACCTTGACACTCTGACACTGCTGCATTTAAAAAGGGGGAACTTCACATACAAATCTTGGTTTGTTTTGAAGCTTACTAGGGGATTTTCAGTGCCAGTTATTCAGAAAATTCAGCATAGCTATTTTGTCTATTAAAAGTGTTTAGAAGTTTTTGTTTTGTTTTCATTTTATCATCTATGGGAAATATTTGCTTTTAAAATATCTGATGGAGAAAACCACAATCCCCTCATGACCCTCAGATATTCTTCTCTCGATGAGTATACACAGATGAAAAAGAATAGGTTAGAAATATAACTGCATACAGTGGTTGAATAATAAAACAGTGAAGTTTGAAGATTGTGTGTGAGCTAGTGCCCTGCTGGTTTTGCACAAGATACAAAGATCTAGGGTGTCCATAAAAATTCAAAAATGTGTTTCAGATTCTTCTGATAATGAAGCATTTATTTTACTATTTTTAGCAGTGCACATTACAGTAAGTATGATCCACAACTGTCATACAAAGGGTCAAAGCTGTCTCTGATTTTGAACAAGAGTGCTGACACATTGCATGAGGGAGAGCTGGACCCTAAAGGAGCCCTTGGATTTCAGCTTGCAGTTCAGAAAAATATCACTGTTTAAGCCAACAATTCAGTATGCTATAAACTGAAGTCCCAGGGATATTAAAGAAGGCCTTCAGTTCTTTAAAGCTTAAATGCTGTTCTGGGTAAGGCTTTTAAAACAAGCCATCAAATATGGCTTTGCATTTTAAGTTCAGTCCAAAAAATTGATCCTCTCAGTAAATAAAATGCAGACACTTATCAAATGTAGTTCATTATCTGGAATTAAAATACCTCCAAATTTTAAGTAGACTTGCTTTGGGGCTTTTTTAAATGGTGATTGGTGACATAATTTATATATAAAGATGTCTTCCGAGTATCACAAAATACAGCCTTCATACACCTAAGCTGAGGCCAGATCCGAAAAAAGGATATTAATGCCTCATATTATTCTGCCTCAAATTTAGAAGAATTTAAAAAATATTTTTCACCTGATCTCTTTTAAATATCTATTTTAGGATGTGACAAATTACCCATTATCTCTTTGGGCGGTATGGGTGCCTAGGATGATTATTTTCCTTATGGATGCCTACACTGAGCTAATAGACCCTACACCTGCAATCAGCAGGTACCTCTCTTGTGCTTACCTATCTTTCTGTGGGTATCCACTGGTTTAATGGGGTAAAGAAGTGAGTGATTACAGCCAACCTTAACTCATATGGAAACACCAGCTGAGGCACTCCCTTGCATGAAAAGCCTTGGAGGAAGTCTACAAAAGTAAACCTGACCTCATCACTGGAAGGCCTAAGTTCTCTGCAGAGCATAGTACCAAGGCTATTGTCACTTGAAAATATCAAAAAAAGAATATGGTACCCTCCTTTATAAAATGGTTGCTTTGCAGAAAAGCACTCTGTCTTTCTCAGTCTGAAAGTTTCAAAGCCCCTGCCCAGGTCTTCTTGCACAACACTGCACTTGCTGCGGAAGATCACTGTTCAGAGGAACTTTCCAGCAGTCTTCTGCAAAAGGAGAGTTTGAGTAATCGGACAGAGACATGGAGTGCATGCACAAAATGGAGCGGGGAAACTCCTTCTTTTTCTGAAATTATTCTTATTAGTAAATTAATTCAAAATTAACTGGACCAGAAGGGGGAGAGAGAGGTTGGAAGAGGGACCATGACCAATGATTAGGGCACTCTTCAGGGAGAATAAAGTTTTGAGTAAATTAATCTGACATAATGTTGTGGGTTAACCCCAGTAGGCAGCTAAGCCCCACACAGCAGCTTGCTCTGTCCCAGTGGGATGGGGAGAGGATCAGAAGGGTAAAAGTGAGAAAACTTGTGGGTTGAGGGAAAGACAGTTCAATACATAAAGCAACACAATCTAAGGAATTAATTCTCTGCTTCCCATCGGCAAGCAGTTGTTCAGCCATTTCCAGGAAAACAGGGCTTTCACGGTTACTTGGGAAAACAAACACTGTAACTCCAAACATCCCCCCCCTTCCTCCTCCTTCCCTCAGCTTTTATTGCAGAGCACGTCATATGGTATGGGATATCCCTTCGGTCATTTTGCTCACAAATCTAAACCACAGCACCATATTGGTTGCTATGAAGAAAATTAAGTCTGTCTCAGGCAGACCCAGTACACATAAGTAGAGCTCCAGGATGTGCTCAGGGGACAGTGAAGTGGAGGGTTTATCACACACTCTTCTGGTTAACAGTTGTTTTTTCTGAATCTGACTGAGATGCTGAGCTAACTCAACATTACAGACTTCACAACCAGATGCAGGCCGCCAAGAAGTATTAATAAAGAAGTATAAGTAAAGACAATTTATCACCATATCTGAAATTCCTCTATGGATCTACCCTTAGGGTATAGTTTTACAAGGTGCTTGCTTGGCATACAAAGGCAGCTTAAAATATTTCCACAGTCCTGTCTTCCTACGATGCTGTTTGACTCGGTCTCACTTGTGCTCGTACAGCTGTTTGTGGGTTTGTGATTAACTGCCGCACTGGAATGATCAAATTCCAAGCAGTGAATAGTGAGGGCTGGACTGGGGTTGTGAACTTCTTGCCATAGCTTTGCTGCCAGTGCTATCATCTTCCAAAACTGCAGCCTATGTTTCTCCTTCACAGAGGCTCAATAAAATTGATCGTGAGTTTTAAATGAACTTCTATTACTATAATTAATATTTGAATCTCATTTATAATTATCCATATGGTTTTCCTTGTGGTTAATTTTTCCCCCACCTGGTACATTTAATTAACTTAGATAGCCTTTAAGTGATTATCTTGCTTTTTAAAAACAACAAACATCCACTTTTATCCCAAATTCTTCAACACCATGTCACTGTTCTGTTACCATTGAGTGCTCCCTTCTTTACGGAAGATATACGCTCCACAAATGTTAGCTAGTGGAAGCTAGAGTATATGAGAAGGTACTTTTCAATAAAATATCTCAGTGCAGGTGTTTCCAATATTTCTTCCCAGTGCAGCCTATTTTTGAAATACTGCATTACTTAGGTGGGAACATCAACCCAGAGGCAGCGCTGCCAGAGTGCCTCACTGGAAAAGGAACCAGTGTTGATATGAAGTCAAAGTGCCAGTGAAGGAAACCCCTTAGGGTTACAGGAGCTGGAATCTCCAACTTTACTCCATTTTATGACCAAACTTCAGGGCTGCATATCTCACAGGCAGAGAACTGATGTGTTAGGGAATGTGTTGAAAAGTGGGGCTGATAAGTAAAAAGAAACCAAACAAAAAACTAAACAGGATCATAACCATGGAAAAAGCTGAGGAAAAAAATAAATGTATAGAAAGGTATAATTTCACCCTAACTTAAAACTTTCCCAATCTTAAATTGATGAATGACATCATAGCCTTTTTTATTCGAGTAAGGTTTTTTTCCCTGATTTGGTTTTCAAAAAGCTACAGGATAAGTTCCAGAATAAAACTGAACTAAAAAGACCCCTCAAAATTCCTCTCATTTTGGATGACCTATAGGAAATGCTGGTCGGGGTCCGCAGGAGTGCACTAATTTCACAGGTTATTCTTGAAATGGCAGCCTCTGACACCATCAGAGAGCAAACCGCTGAACTTGTATGTACCTGGGTAAGGCAGAGAAATACATGGAAATAAAAGATCTTCTTGTTAATTCTTGAATAACGTAACTTTCATAGATTGTTATATTTTGTAGGATTTGTTTGTGAAACCTTAGTTGCTCTCAGGACTAGATGATTCCTCCAGTAATAAGGCTTTCTAATCAAAGTCTTTGCTCACAACAACAGTTTATTGATAACCAGAGATCATTACTGAATCCATGGTAAGTTGCTTGATTCATAGAGTTACACAGAATTTGAAAAGTGTCTTTCACAAAATCATAGTCTGTTGTACACCTCAGAGTGTTTAAGAAGCTTATAAATGTTGTTAACAGAGGATCAAGTAAAGCTTAGTTTTAATTTGATGATGAGAGTAGCTGGGTGTTCAACTGATGTGATGTGAGCTCGAGCTGTTCCACTTCTTGTCATCAGCTAGTGTGAGTATTTTGGTAATTTTTCATTGCTTCTTCAAAAACTGCCTGGATTATAAGAGTGTGGTGAGAAGATCAGGAGCCCAAGTGACCTCCATGGCATGAACATTCATGCTCACACAGTGAACAATCCCAGGATTGTACCAAGATCTGAATCTGCAATGGTATCTTGTGTTATTTGCAAATATTATTAGTATCAGCAGACATAAATATCAGAGAACAAAAGCCATGACAATCAGAGTTTACAGAATAATTTGATTCGTTCAGAACATGAAAAGTTTTATTTTCTTTTTTTTTTTTTACAGAAGTTTGTACAGAAAATGAAGGTCAGAGTATTGCTACAGTTTTGGTAATATGACTTGCAGTGGTAACGTCATCTGAAGGTTCGTGTGGTATGAGGTTAACTAAAAAACATCAGTAAGATGAATGAGCGGAGGAGAAAATGGTGGGACAAAAAAAAGATATGAAAATAGGTGAAAAGGAAGAGGAAGGAAACCAGAGAAAGAAGGAAAGAAAGCTAGAGACATGTCCCTCAGGAAGGGACACCAAGTGAAGCAGAGATTTCTTCTAAAGAGATCTAGTAAGAGAGAAAATTGTGGTTAATGAAACTCTTTTCCACAGTGCCTCTCTACTCACAGGCAGACCTACACAGACATCATCAAGATCTACTTGCAAGTTGATGCTTAATTGTAAAATTTTTACTGAAACCACACTTTTACGGAAAAAAAAACTGTTATCACAGTTGTTGCTGAATGGTTTCTGAGAGTTTTTAGATTGAAGACGGCAGCATTTCATGGCTTTGTAGAAGGAAAGCTGTCTTTGTAACTAGACTATGAATAATTCACAGTCTACAAAGGGCAGTTAAAAGTAAAGGAGGCAACCTAAATGCACAGAACTAGGATGTTTTTGGAGTATGCACTTTCTAATATCACCTGTACCTGTGGCTTTGTGTTATTGGGTGCTATTAATCTCAGAAGAAACAATTCTTTTGTCTAAAGAACAGCATCAAGAAAAAGTATTACTGCTGAACTTGCAGGAAAAAAGCCAATAGGTTTCTTCTATCTTTTTATGTGTAGCTTTTGGTCTTCTAAGGTATGCACTGTGCGGATGAAATTAGAGATATGCAGCAACTGATTTAAAATCATAATCAAGAATGTTTTCCACATTACAAATGAAATAAAAAGGGAAGCTATATATAATACAAAGAAACTAAGTAATATATTCTTATAACACCATAGGAATTTTGTATTTCAAGACCAGATCTTTTTATGCCATTGTTGAATATTATCTGCACAGTTTTATCAAAAGATGGTCCAAGTAGAATACTGTAAACTGTAATACTCATGTCCTCCTCTTTCAGTTGGCACTTCAGACCTAGGAAAAATAAAGAGGTCTAACCAAAGATGGCTACTTTGGACATATTTTGACACGTTTGTTGTGATGTGTTAATTGCTACATTTCCGTTGCCTTAAATCTTTTTCTCTTATTTCATGGTTGGCTGAGTTGCAAACAAACAAGTGGGTATTCAGAGAGATGCAGGTTCTTTCCCTCACTTTTCAGCTTGGATCTCTGTTGCGTTATATAATCTCTTTCTGACTAAGCTTACCAATCTGAAAAGAAAGTGGTAATAATGATAATTAACTTCCTTTGTAATGCTTTTTCACATGTAGAGATGAAAATTGCTCTGTCAGAAATAATGTTTGGTATAATTTTTCCCTGCCTGGCTTTCTTGTTTCTCTCCTGGGATACTCATATTAAGTTGGGTTTTTAAGTTAACTTCCAACAGATTTATTAGTCATTTATAATTCATATTCAAATCAGGAATTAGTGACATTCTAAAGAAGGTCTTGAAGATTTCCATTAAATTAAAAAAGAGAATAAGGCACAATATTCTACAGCAGCTTTCTTTCAGGAGCACAGAAATAAGACAAATGTTCATTTGTTTGTGTTTATGCAATGTGATCCTAAAGCAAAATGTTTCTGAGAATAAAGTTTGGTTTATGGGTGAATGATTGGAAGAGTTTATGGGATAACTTATGTAAAAGTTCACATCTTCATTAGGTAGATGGGAATTTCTAAGGGCCAGACTACAGTCTCTGTTGGGAGCTTCCCTGACTGCACCTATGTTATATCTGACCTGGCTCTGAGTCTGCTTTACAGTCCGAGCTTAGGATGTCTATAAATACTATGTCTATGCATATAAATCATATGCTTATAGGCACTTTCTGCTTATACACTTGTCTTAATTGCTAGAAGGTTAAATAATATTCATATGTCTCTTCTGAGAGAGTGCAATAGATAGAAATGCTTGAAGAGGATTTTTGTTTCATTTGGACTTCAAAAATTTCTTTAAATTGTGTCTTCATTACAAGCACTTTTTGCTTGTTTAAAACAAATCAAATAAAAACAAAACAAACCCCAAACCTTTCAGAAATTCAGAATCTTATTTCTGCTGCTATTGAGAAACTTCCTTTACATTGCATCTAAAGATGCAGCATTCATCTTTGCCGCAAGAGCACTCTTTTCATTTCTGTGTAGCTGCCCCTTCTGGACACTGTCATTTTATTGTGAACGTTAGCAGATGCCACCTATCTCAGAATTTCTAGCCTCACCATTGTCACCTGGCTTAGGAAGGACTAGTATCTAACTTCTGACTGAATGAAATTAGACTGAATGTAAAAGCCACACCTCAGCCTTGGGGAACAGATTCAGGGGAAAATGGAAAGACATTCTCCAATTATTAATTAGACTCAGTGTTTTGTACTAATGCAGCTGAAGTCTCCATCAGATCCTTCATGTAGCACTGGAAGATCTCCCTAGATTTTGGCCTAAAATATCAGATAACAGAAGGCCTATGTCCTTAATGTTCTCTAACTCTCCCCGTTGCCATGATTATGTGGATTACTAACCAAACCATTTAATATAGCAAACTCAACATCAGAAGAAAGTGCTAAGCTGCAAACTGGAGGAAATGTCTCTGAAAGACGGAGAAAGAAAGGCATAGGCTGTTTTTCTTTCTTCCTAGGATCCCTCTTACATAATGTAGTGCTGTCCTGCCTTGTACACGATGCTGGATGTCCAGTCTTCTAATTCAGGAGTAATTTGCTGCAGCTTTCAGGAGACCGTAATCAATGAATTAGTTATATTTTACAACATTGGACATTAGGAAAAAATTCTTGCCTGAAAGAGTGGTCAGGCCTTGGAACAGGCTGCCCAGGGAAGTGGTGGAGTCCCCATCGCTGGAGGTATTTAAAAGACGTGTAGATGAGGTGCTTAGGGACATGGTTTAGTGGGCATGGGGGTGTTGGGTTGACGGTTGGATTCGATGACCTTAGAGGTCTTTTCCAACCTTAATGATTCTATGATTCTATGATTCTTTCCCTAATACTTTGTAATTGCCTGCTGGGACCTGATTCCTGTGCTGGGGACAGGTGTGTGACTACTGGTGTTGTAAAGCTTCCCAAAAGCACTTCTCCACTGCTGGATTTAATAAAAGACATTTTCCCTGAAAACCTGAAAGGATAAATTTTGAAGCAATTGGCCTTTTCATATGTTGTGGCACCATGGGCTAGACAATGTTTGAAGCACAGTTTCCATGCAATTTAAGATTTCCTTTCTAGCTGTTTCAAAAATCTCTTTCCTTTTCTTTTGGCTGTGGGTTTTTTGTTGTTGTTGTTGTTGGTTTTGGTTTTTTTCCAGAAGGTCACTTTATTCTTTATAGTCAAGGGGATTCAACTGATTATTTTCTAGCCTTCACTTTCTGGCCTATAGCCTGTTGCCTCCTAGCTGGCTTTAAATAATTCCTTATAACAACTCACTCTTCCTAAGTGATATATATATTTTCAATTGCTGTCCTGATGCATATGAAAAACTGGTTTTGGCTCTGGTCTGACAAGCTCTGTATCATGGTTTGGTTTTTTTTTTCAGTGAGATGTGAATGAAAATTATTGGTATATATCATAAAATATATGAGGCAAACCAGCTGGTAAGATAGGAGTGTGGCTTCCATAAATTCCAGAGCTCATCTCATTGTGTATGGATTTCAGAACTGCTTTACATGTATTAGTCAATGGCATTTAAAAAAATGAATGCAAAATTGCCCTAGAAACAGGATCTTTCTTAATTGTCTTAATTAGAATTAATTATCTATTAAACACAGTGCATGTCAACTTAGGCAGATTACAGTTTGGGTACTAGGAGTTTATTAATTTAATATGACACTGAGACACAATAGTAGCTGTGATTTAGGAGCTAGTATTTATAGGTCTAATTCAATCAAAAAATACCTTCAGCTTTTGTGGTAGACAAGAGGAAACAGCTCTTACAGTGTCTGGTATACTGCAACTTGTTCCTAGCTGAATCCAGGGTGCTCGGGCAAATACATGAGAAGACCCTTTCACAGTCAGTGAAAGACCTTGAACCGTGAATGGAAAAAACTGAAGTGAGAAACAGGAGATTCTCTTCTCTGCATTTCAAGTATCATTAAAATATAGGGAAAACAATACTCACTCATCGCTTTAATAAGACTTAAACCACCGACGAAATTGCTATCTACGCATGCCTATTTCTAGGGTAATCACTTTGGTTCAGAGGTGTGCAAATCAACTACTGGTCTTGCAAAAAGATTTTGATGACCATCTAGAGGTCTTACACAGATTTGTTCCGGATGTTAAAATGTACAGAACTGGGTATGTGGAAACCATGCAACCTCGAGTGCAATACATTTCCTTCCACTTCAATGGATTTTGGATCAGGATCATAAAATAAACTCCAACACGGCTTATTGCTTTGCATTTCAGAGCAATTCTTTGTTGATTGGGGTTGCTCAAAGAGTGAAATTGGATTGTGTTGTGCACTGCAGTACAAATTTGCAATTTTTTTTTTTTTTTTAACAAAATGGGTACGGAAAATGTATCAACATCTGAAAGCCAAGAACTGTAATATAAAAAATGCTTGCAAAGGACATATTGACATTTAACCTCACAGTTTCATTAAGTCTTAACTCTGTATGTAGAAAAAGTTAATTACATGGTGCTTTAAGTCTTCGTAAAAGGTCAATTCGCTAGTACTATACTATGTAGCAGCAGAGGTTGGGAAGGTAGTGCTCTGAGTAGGAACATGCTTTTAATAGTTGATTGGGGCAAATAATAAGAGCTTCATAGTGCATGCTTGGTAATGAGATTCAATTATTTCCGATGAGAATTTAAAGCCCCCTGAGAGACTCATCTTTTGCTTATTGTAAGCAAAACTAATCTTTGCAAGTATAAAAATGACACTCACCTTTTTATTGTGTCAGCTTAGAGAAAGGTCAGATCTAATAAAGATCACTCTTCTTGACAAATAACACTTAATGTTTCCTTTCCTCTAGCTTATATTATATTGTAAAATTAGATTATCGTTGCAACAGCCTAATGGTACTTGACTAATAAAAAATTGGTCCCATACAACTACAGTATAGATATGGAAGATTCTCGGTTTTAATATTCTTTTAAATAACACTTGCTGGTGTTGAATTTTGGTCTCCTGATACAGAAAGTCCACCAAATTTACTAATACATGACAAAGGGGGGGAAAAGTTCTCCTCAGCACTAAGAAAACATACAATAAAGCTAATAGGAAAAACCTATGTCCATCGAGGCATATTCCCTGCAACAGCAGATCGTCATATGGAATATGCCTACTTGATTTCATCTGACATTAGGGGAGGAAAAAAAACAAAACAAAAACCCCACAAAGTCCCCTTTGCTAATGTCACAGAGGGATGGATGAGCTAGTGGCTTATGATTTGGGATATTTGTGTTCAATTCTCCATTCTGCCATCAACTTCCATTGTAATACCAAGTTACTTAAACTCAGATCCCCGAAGAGCTTTGATGTAGGAGTATTTCCAGCCTGAGAGGATGCTGATACAAATGTGCCTATAAACCCGAAACAAGTGAAAGTCCAAAATAGCTATGTTTACATTAGCAAATAGTGCAGCCCAGAATAAAGGACTTTTTATAGAGAACAAATGATGAAAACACAAAAACAACACAAAAAGTGTTTCCAGGAGGGGGTAAATTCAGATTACAGCTAGATTGGTCCTTCCTGTGATCTTAAAGCCAGGTATTAGCTGGAGCACTTGTGTTCACATGTGCTCCTGGGCACAGCTTCCAGGCGAGTTTCATCCCAAAAGAATTCAGTGCATCTATTCTGAAACTCTCTGATGATAAAAAAAACATGATAGATGGAAATGCCTGGAAATCCACTTCAAAATTTGTCATCTAAACTAAAATATTGATATAGACTATATGATGTAATATCATTGAAAAAAAGGTGAATTGTATGTACAAATACATTAATAGGAATGTCAGGAGGTCAAAGGTAATTATTCTCCTTTTATTTAATGGGATATCTTTGCAAATAAGCTGAAATATATTTAAGAATAAAATTATAGGACTGTCAGAGAGGTCTAAAATAATTATTCTGTTGCAGTTGGCACTTGAATACTGTGTCAAATGTTGGGAAACATACCTTAACACAGATGTAGACAAGTAATAGAGAAAATAGAGGAAACCACCAGTGATCAGCAAATCAGAAAACACAAGCTAAAGGGAAACACTGAAGTGAATTACATTTCTTTTTTTTTTCCTAGAAAGTAAAGAGTAAGTGAACATAATGTAAGTAAGTCCACTATTAAACAAAGTTTTTCTGTTGAAGAAAGGAATTAATTGTTCTCCATGTTCCAAAGGAGAAAAAGAGGAAAAAAACTATTGTTTTTTTATAGGAATTTTAATGATAAAGGTATATATTGAACTAATGGATAGCCAGTATCACAGCATTGAAGAACTTTCTTCATTGGAGATTTTTAACAGGTGTGACATATAATTGTCAAGGAAGTTTTTATATACTTGTTCCTACTCAGTACAAGGGACTAGATTGACTGTCCGGCAGGTTATCTAGCCCCATGATGCTAAATAGTTAAAGATAATTCAGCTGGGAATTAGTGGACTCCTAAGCAATCCTTCAGGAGGTGTAGGTAGTTGTGAGGAACACTGAGATTTGGATCAATAATACAGTGGGGCCGTGAAATCAATGACAGCAGCAGAGTCCACGAGCCTGAAGATCAGACTCTGCATGTCACAAGCTGCAACCCAAAGCAGAAGTACTTGTTTATTTTGAAGGTTTGGTGTAAGTGAATTTCCCCCATAGAAATTTAAGACTGAAAAGAAAAATTGAATCTTGATTCCACCTTCTCTTTCCCACCAGCAGCTGTTGACTTTTAAGTTGTTGGTCCTTTATTTCTCTGACAGATTGGGTTCATTTATAAACAGTATGTCCAGCAAACTCAAGTACCAGCACCTTTCAGAACTGCTCTCAGCTTCAAAGTTGCTGTTTCAGTCACTCCAGCTGCATATCAGTCATTTTCTAACCCCAAATTGAGTATCTCCACTCACTTGAGATTTTCTCTGGACTACTTTTATATATACATAATTATTACTGGCAGGGTATATATTATTTTTAGTTAAGATCACCACTGAAACATATTTGTATTCTTCCATATGCTTATAAATTTAGTACATCTCTGTTTTGTTTCAGTGTCAGAGTCTTAGTTCCTTCTGATTGTGTCCTGCTAATGCTTTTTTTTCCTATCTTTCACTAAGGTAATTGTTTCCATAAATGCAGTTTGATGAAAGGGCTTTTAACATGTACAGTTCAATTGTGAGTTGTCATGCTGTTCATGTTAACTAACTAGAGAGGAAATATTTGATAGGTTTCTAAAAATTGACTTCTCAAGGCTTCCTTATTTTCAGCTTATGTCTAAATTTGCTAAAATGACAGAAGTCCTGCTTCCAGGCCATTTAACAAAAGTGTCTTCAAGTGTAAGGCAATGTTTTCCAAAGCCTATAGAGAGCAGAAGTGTGAAAAGCTGCTCGGAGTGCTAAAAGATGCATGACCCATGGACATCCTTAAAATTAGTCGGTTTAAACACCTGAAGCATGAAACAACATCTGCACGGGTTGTGATCAAACTCAAATAGAAAAATTAAAGGGAAAAGACGTTGCTGTTACTCTGGAGGAAGCACAACGTTCAATAAACAGAATACAGATTCCTTTCCTTTTACCTGCTCCCTTCTGCTTCTGCTCATCTCTTGAATGCTCTTTGCCTGCTGAGCTGATAACTCAAGTATTGCTCCCTCCACGGCAAGAGCATCGTGATCTCTGACTGCTGCCCTACATGTGACAAGGGTCAGTCATAAGTGTATATCACTTCTGGGGGCTCCGTACAGATTTCTGTCAACCGGTGGGTAATACAGTCTCTGGCAGCAGGAGAGACAGGGATTTATCTCCATCCAATCCCCCCTGCCAGGAGCAGAGCAGCAAGGGAAGACACCTTAGTATGTGATCTCTTGTTTGGCCAGTAAAAAAATGTTCTACGAAATGGAAACGTCTGATCATGGAGTCAGTCAGTGATGTGAAGTGCAAGGTGTACACAAAAACACTTCTAGCAAGCAGTATGATATTACCCTCTCTGAATAGAGCTCTAGTAAACCATATGGGATCTACAGAATTCATTAAGTGCTCATGTTCGAGCAGAATTCCTCTTCAAATCCCTCTCAACCAAAGCAATAGTGAACCCACGCCTGTGCTAACTTACCTTTTAGCCTGATCTTGCCAGGTGGTGTGCTCCTTCAGAACCCTCGGATTTCTGTAGGAATAGATGAAGCCTAGCTCATTATGCTATAAGACCTGTTATTTAGCATATTATAGTCAGTACTGCTGGCAGATCAGAATACTTCTAGGGCAGCTTTAATGAAAAGTTTGAATCTGAGAATACCTAGTGGGCACTGCTTCTTTTTCACATGTTAAAAATTATAATGACAATACTTTTACAGCAACCACATTTTTCGGCTTTGCTTATATATACCGTCGATATTAGTGACAGAATCAATGTTTATATTTTAATACCAAATCATTGCCTTATTGCAGCTCAGCTTATGAAAAAATAACTGTAAAAAGAAAGCCTCTGTTAATCGGTTTAAAGGACCTATATCTCCCTTGGAAAATGTATTAAGAAATAATAGATCAAAAGGTTTACATAAGAATGTGAGAACAGATTTACTACATCAGACGATAGTTCATGTAGTTCTAGTGCACTGTCTATGGCAATGACCTAGAAGAAAATGACTAAATATAACAACAGGGCAAGCGTACAGGTACACTTCTTCCACTATATCCTCCCAGCAACCTGAATTCTGCATCTTATAGACTTCTGGGGCAAAATCAAGATGGTTATTTTTGGTTTTAGCAGCACTTGTGTCTTTTTTTTTTTCCATTAATTTTTCAAATTGTTCTTTGAACTGATAGAAACGTTTGCAGTCCACAGCCTTCTGCAGCAACGGACTCCCCACCTTAACTCCAGCTGTGCGGAAAAGCTGTTCCCTTTGTTTCTGCTACACTTTCCTTTCTAGTAATTTCATTTAATGTACCTGGCTGTGTAGTAAATGGACAGGGTAGGTAGAATAATTGTATCCATTTTGGGTGGACAGGAACCACTGAATGATCATTCACCCAAATCCACATTTCTTTAATAGGTATGTAGGTGCAATAAAGGACTTGCGTAACTCTAAGGCCCCTGACCCCTTGTGATCCTTCTGCAAATGCTAATTTCTGTTGTGGTACGTAAGAATAATGCTCAAAGCAGGACATTAACTAACCTGTCAATGAAAGTTAAAGTACTTGGTCTATAGCTGCTTCATGTTAGCCTTAGAGAAATCCTAAAAGCATAAGCCTTGAACTGAGCTGTGTCCCTCTACGTTGCAGGTATATGTGTTTACCACCAGAACAGACAGACCTGAGCCACCAGCTCAGGGTATGTACCTATTCCTTTCCTTTAAAGGGTTTATGGTATTTTTTAGAGTGCAGAAACTGCATACAGTATCTTCACAGTTAGTGAGCATAAGGGAGAGGAAGAGAAAGGATTGCTTGTGTATTTTATTCCAGAGTGGAAAGCATCTTGTGTAGGTGGTTATTCTGAGGACAACTGATGAAGCTCCTTGGAAAATTAATGGGGAGAAATCTTTTAAAATTTTATTTATGTAGTTTAATTTATTAATTTTAAGCCATTTAATTGTTGCAATTAGATATGAACAATAAAGCTGCACTAGAGATCAACTGCCAGATGCAGAGGTAGCTGATGTTAATCTAAGTGAGAACTGGTGATCTGTTGAAAAGTGACCACATTACCACTTCTTGCACAAGAAGCCATATTAGCCACACAGCACCACTGTCTCTGGTGCTCTTTTAAAAAAAAACTTTTTTTTCCTTCTCCAGTCACAACCTCCTTATTCCTTTCCAACACTAAAAATAGGCACCTGTGGGAAAATATAATTAATTGTGCTATCACACAGCAGATGTAAGTTATCCTTTAAATTATAGACAAAAGACTAAACATATATTACGGATCTGGTTTACTTGCCACTGTTATTTTGAGCAACTCAGCAGGGTTCCTATTATTATAGAACTGTCAGATGCAATCGCCCTACGTCTGCTAATGGTCCTTCTGTAAATTTTTAACGCCTGAGCAGAGTTTTGCCTAAACCACTGCATGCTTTAAGAAAATGATGTATTGCAAAAGGCAAAGCACTGTAGCACCTGAATTTGTCATCCAAAGCTGAGCAGACAGAAGCTTATTTATAATGGCACTCTGTCACCCTTCAAGCCTCAGTGGAACCCTTAGCAAGTGAATAGCTATTTTAGGAGATATGTCTCATGCTTCTAGTCTGTGTAAATCTGAACCTTACTTCTAACCTCACACAAGGCATTTTCATGATACCCTACATCCACATTGCAAACACTTCTTGAAACCTCCTCGTACTTCGACCAGCCAAAACCTATGTATGAGTCTAAGCTATTTACCCACACTGACATTTAGGGTCAAAGGTGGCTTCCTGGATTAGCAAATCTAGCTCAGGTGATAAAATAATATCATGTATTTCAAAAAAAGACCATTGTTTTACTTTTATCAGTTTAAAACAGGTAGGAATACTGGCCTGCCTACAGCTGCTGGCTGGACCACAGTGTGAGCATACAGGAACTGTGGCTGGTGTCCTCCCACTCCCGTGCCCAGGCAGACGGCCAGCTCTCAGGATGTCCCTTGTGGTTACTAGTGAAAAACACTGAAACTTGTTTGCCATTTCTGTATCAGTTGTGTTACTTGTAGAAGTCAAGCTGAATAAATGCAGCATCCCTTCCTAGCGGAGACACGATGGCAGTGAAGAAAGAAAATGAACTATCATCAGCATTACCCTTGTACTTCTCCCTGTGCTGAAATCTGTAACGTTCACGATTGTTTCTGTAGAGTAGTCCCTTGTTCTTTCCGACACAGGACGCAGCCTAAATCTGCTAAAATCAATGCATGCTCCATTGACCCCAGATGCATTTTGGATCAGGCTGTGAGCCCAAGCTGATTTTCCATGTATTCTTCCCTTCTGCAAAGGCAACAGGGGTTCCTCCCTGTGCTCTCAAAATGATGCCATGCAAGCATTGAGTAGATACACTACTGTTAACAATAAACATTTTAGAGTGCACTAAAGACCGAATATGTTAAGGAGGCCTCCCTGGACCACTTTGCAATGCATTCAACATTTGATGCTGTAAGAACCCTGATTCCAAGTATACCTTCATTTTCAGGGGCTCAGCTGACTAATGAGTAGATGCTGTTAATGCTGCAAGTTCTTGTGCGTGGCAGTTCTTTAGTCAAATTTAAGAGGCCTCTGCAGAAGTACCCTGCATTGTGTTGTTATACAATGTAGGAAATGCTCTAAGACTGTGTGACTAATAAGAGTCAGAAGGCTTCTCCTTTTGGCTGTCTCACAGTTATGCCTTTTTACAATATCTTATGTCAGCATGTTAAATAAAAACCGTACATCTATGAGGTCAAGCAGTTTCTATGAAGGGTAACAAAAATATATACAATTCACATAAGTTTTACCAAAACATGTCTCTGATGCTCCATTATTTTGACATTCCATGGGATTAATATGCAAAATTGTAAATTTATATCTTCTTAATACTGCATGCACTTGTTTGGGTTACATAGCCTAAATCACCTCTTTGCATAGTTTTGAATGTGGCATGAACCTGAATATGTTGCAGTGACTGGGAGAAAGCCAGTCTGAGGAGGGTTTGAGGGCACTGACCGCAGTGAAGGAGCTGCTCTGAGACCCAGAAAATCCAGTTCCATCTCCTGGTTTTTGTTACATGATTTTGAACAAGTTGCATAATCCCTTTGGGCTATAGTTTGCCACTAGTAAAATGGTAATTACATTTTTTTTTGTTGCTGCTCTGACGAGCTGTCTAGCCTGATGAGACTCTAAGCTTTTCTGGGTAGGATCCTAAAGTGTTCTTGGAGTTTATGAAAAAGAAATGTAAATTGTCTTACAGTTTAGACAAACATTCTAAACAATTGTCTAATTCCTCTACATTAACCAGGAGTTTGTGATAGACCCATGTTCACTAAAATAAAATAATAAAATAAATAGTTGCTTTTCTACTGAAGTCTCTACAAAGTCAGAGAAACTTTTGGAATGCACTTTGTATTACAATCTTTACCACCCACCTGTCACTCACACAAAGCATATAATTTTGACAAATTATGCACAAAAAAAAACTAATTACATTTTAATTTGTTAATCCTTGCTTACTTAAACTAGTGACATATGCAGATTACCTTCTGAGACCTAAATTGCTTCTTTCAAAAGATAAATAAATGCCCTTTAGTATTTTCAAATATTATTATAAGAACTTCTTGATTGACAGATAAGAAGTCAGCTCTGGGATGTAATATCACTTTTATAAAAGTGAATTCTTGTGCCTAGACATAAATGTCCAAAGTTTCACAGTACAGAGAAAAATTTAGAAGTTTGGATCCTTTTCTGAAAAACTTGGTGAAACTCAGTCAAGCGCCTTATGGATTGGAAATCTTATGACAGCTGACTTCCTATAAGTTTGCTTACACTTTTTCTTGTTTTCCATCCAGCAACAATATAGGAACATGATTATAAATCTGCACCCAGGCCTGCCCTTTAAAAGAATTGCTTTCAAGTGAATAAGAAGAATCATGGGCATGACATTTAAAAGATAGTATATGACCAATTAGGGAGAGATTTTCTAATGTTCCCAAGAGCAGGAACAATTGTGCAGAGAGCTGGAGTCTGGAGATAAAAAAATAGTAACTAGAATCTTCAATAGGCCTGGGACAATATTAGAGGAATGGCTATTGAGAGTTGGGGGGTGACAGCTATAATCAAATCTAGGGACAGACCAGACAAGATTATTTTTCATTGCTATTTATAAAATAAGAATATTAAATAAAAAAATTTAAGCATACTGAAGGAGGATATGGTTACTGTGGCCAATACTTAAGATACGGCATCCTAAGTGAGAAGACTGAATCATTACTGGAGGTTTCTGGTTAAGGACCAAGCAAGCTACTGCTGCAGTGATCGGATTTGGATCTTGATTTAGATTTGCAAGTATGATGTGTAAATTAAGTGCAGTGGTATCTGTGCATACACCTTATTCTGAAAACTGTTACATCTACCTCTATGAACCTCTATCGCCTTTAAGAATGCTGCAGAGCTTTCCAAAATTTGCTTTAGTTCTTGAATCAGACACAAGCTGAAGTGTTTTTCTGTGCCTTCCTTAGATGCTGACATCACACTTCTCATGTATTTCACCAGATATAGCCCCAAAAGACTTATTTAAGTCAGGTAATCCCCAAATAATTTCAATTTAAAAGAAAAATTTGAACAGTCCTAGGAAGAGAAGCAGACTCTCAAAATTACCTGATCTCCAAAGACTTTTATAACTATTCAGCTGCTGAGCCCCTCTATCATTTATTTTTCTGGCCACTTGAATTCTTCATTCCCTTCTGCTCAGGAGTAGGAGTTCAGCAGTAAGGAATGGAAACTTCCCTACTCTAAGCCAAATCTCTGGTTTGCTGATTCCTGAGTTGTCCTGCAAATTGTTTTTAAACGCCTGGAGGCTGTGACTGGTTGAACCTACACCTCCTGTGTCCTGGTTGAGCAAACTGAAGGCAGAGGTGGCAATACCATCACCGCCCTGGAAAGAAAACAGATCCATCTGTGTTTTATGGGAGATCTGATGGTAATAATTCTTGGCAAGGTACTTTCAGAAATCCCTTGTTGGACTGGACCTTTTGGAAACCTCAGGCATCTAAAAATGTGTTAAAATATCCTTGAAAATACTAGACAGTGACTACCTCATTTCAGAATTTAAACATTTTTGAATATTGGTAGCTTTTCTCTTCATCTGCACCTGAGCTATACTCCAGGATAGGGACAAAGGCCTGGCCAAATTATTTCCCTAGTTTTCTACTTACATATGTGTCCACTAAACTGGGTGGAGTTAAGAAGATGCTTTCCAAACAGCGTGTTTGCTTAAGACAATCAGGTCTTGGTGACTTGTACTTGGTGACTTGGTGACTGATCTGCATCTGGCACATTCACCATAGTCAAATCCCAGTTGTGTTTGAACAGTACAATTTTATTCAGTGTTTGTTCATCAGAAGTACTAGAGAGAGAAAAATATGGATTGAGGCTGTCAGTATAATCTGTGCCAGAGACAAAAATCTAGGTATTGACAGTGTGACAGTGAAATGGCTTGAGAGGAGGTGGGAGTATCAATCTGTTTTGTAGGTACTTTTGCAATCGGCTGTGTGGTCCTATACGCTAACCCTTGCCACTAGCTCCAACTGCAAGTGCCATTTCTTACCAGCTGGGGATTAAAACATTAATCTAAATTTCTCTCTGAAGCCATTTGTCTTTTCCCTTCTTTACAGAGGAGCAAAGAATCTTATATATAGGTGGGTATATGTAAGGAACTGCATATATTAGCACGGTATTTATAAGCTGATCTGTTTCTCTTTGTTAAAATATATTGATAGAAGCAGTGGACTTCCAGTGACTATTTCTTCCTATATCTACTCTCTTTCTCTCCCTAGATCACCTCAGCCTAAACCATTCCTGACAGAAATTTGGCTAATCTCCTTCTCTCGGTATTCACTGACAGGCATTTAATGGTCCCCCAGATAAACTATTTCAGTGACTTAACAATAGATATGACGCAATGATATATGGACACACCATTAAAAACTAAACTAAACTAAACTAAAAAAGAAGATTATTTAGCTCTCATTGAGTGTTGACCATTTCAGCCATGGTGATGGGTCTACTGTAAATTTCTTAGACTGAATAACAAGTCTGTCACTGTATACTGTATGTTATACATTCTTCTCTTTACAACAAACATTTCCAAAACTCCTACCATCTTATAAAAACTGTATTTAACCTCTGGCAAGCAGTTTTTGACCATTGTATTTAAGTAACAAGATAAAAACTCAGAAATGGAGGTAAATTTATACTGTTTTGATTATGTGAAACTCGCAACTCAAATGATGCAAAAGCCAATTAATCTAATACCTCCCCCAAGAAATATAGGTAAACATTTTAAAATGTCCCTTGAACATTGTAGCAGTATTTCATGCTAAATACCAGAGACAATGTTAATTTCTTTTAAGATACAGACGTCTATGAGAAAGTCTCCAAAAACTTATGTAGGCATCTAAATATATTTTGTGGGGCCAACAGGATGAAAAATGTGAGATTATATGATTATTTTGGTTTCAAAATCTATTTTCAAAACTGCTGAGTACTGTTTCCACTGACTTCTGTGGAAACTCCTGGGTGCCTGGCATTTTATAAAGCAGATCACTGTGAAGATTTGAACAGTTAAACACATGGGAGCTAGACTTTATTGGTAAGGGTGAAAATATGAGCATGCATCTCCTCTAATCTTATTATCAGCAGCATGCTTTGCAGTAACAAATAACTCAGCTTCTCTTCTAAGGAGAGCTAGTCACTGTGGCAAGCTGTGCACGAAAATTAAGCACTGATAACATAATTTTCTGTTCTCTAAGGAGCTTACAGTAGACTAGATTGTGGGACTGAATCTCAGGTAAAGTGCTACAGAGTAAGAAAGGTAATGTAATATTTCATAAATCAAATCAAATTAAAATAGACAATTATTACTTTGAAAATTATGTCTGATGTAATTTTTTTCATTCTATCGAATTTTTGCTTTCATTGACAGGTACTCTCAACACCTACAATCAGCAGCTTGGCTGCTGTTACATACATCTGTTAAACCTTATGGATAACCTAACCCCATGATAAATACCGCAGTGCAAAGCACCAGACTGCACGTCGGCTCTGGTGGTCAGTGATGATATTCTTCCATAGTGTTGGGCAATCCAATAAAATGAAAGATAGATATAAATTTTTGTGGCATCTCTGTGGGTAAAAGGCTAAAGTATATGGAGATGTGCATATGAAGTTTTCCAACAAGGAACAAGATCAAAGAGGAGTGAAAAAACTGAAAGTTTTGGAATATAGGGCAAGAGTTCATACTGCCTGTTTTTCTTTGAAATACAATGGTGTTGATCCATCTCACCAACCTTTAGGCACCTGGATGGGAAAAGAGTTGATTCTCTGCAAGCGAGAGAGAGACAGAAAGGAGCCAGATGTCTTCAGAGGGAGTTTCAGCCCATCTATGATCTTACCTGGGCCAGGAGTGGTCTGTCTTTACCCTTCACTGCATTAAGAACAACAATGTTTGTAGTGTCAGCACTTCAGACCAAGTGAGATGAATCTGGGCAACTCTGTTCAAATCCTCTGCTGAGCCAAGAAAGAGGATGTTGCCTCACCAGTTCTGTGTGGATAAATAGCAGTGCCAGAAAAAAAGTGTTTTCCTAGAGATTTCTGAAGACGGCTGGGAGAACATCCCACCTGACACCATCACTAATCACTGACTGGGAATTTTACTTTTCCGTCTTTTGCCACAGTTGGCATATCTATACAGCTGGCATATTTCAATACTATTTTATCCATTTCTGCTCCTACAGAGCATGTAAGACGTGTTGACCTTTTAGAAGGAAATGCTATAGTATCTTCTCTGTAGAGATACAAATATTTGTATGCATAGCCACTTAGCCATAAGTCAGTCATATCTAGTTACACAGGGTGTTATTTGAAAACAAAAATACAATCACTGATCTACCCAGGAGACTCTTGATATTAGTATTTTAAAATACTAAAACTTTGCTTCTTCAGCGTTAAGAAGCAAGATTTAATTTTTTTTGGAGCACATTAGGTGACAGATTCTTAGAGGACGTAAAGCTAGCTATGCTTCTGCAGATCTGTGCTGACTTGTGTCAGCTAATGGGTGACCTGGCATTGATGTTTCTCTTTCAGTCCATTAACCATCTCGCTATTTGCATTAGTACCGCTGACAGTTGCAACATTATAGAAAAGAGCTTTCCCAGACCTTAACATGACCTTTCCATTTTGAATTCAGATGCACTGACACAGATCTTAAAATGAAATAGTTTTGACTTTTTACATTTTTCATATTCCATTCTTGAAGTGAACACCTTGTTTGGTGTCTTCATCTGCAAACTTTCATCAAGTACCAAGGGTTGACTTGTCCAGACAGGTTTGCGCAGCCCATTTCCCGATCTTTTTTCTTGCAAATAGTGAATATGAAGCAGGAAGATGGGATTAGCCCAAGATATTATACTACATCAATCAGTGTAGCTCCATTTTTGGCAATGATCATGCATGCAGACCTTCCGTAGAAACATCTTTAACTCTTAATAAAAAAGACGTGTGTTTTCATTGGCTGAGAGTGGCTACAATTGCATTTTCTTACTGGCCATTATATTTTGCTGTCCAAATAACTTCCGAAATAAACCTTCCAGCTCATTGGCATGAATTATGAATGTGCCAGCAGTGTTGATTTTAAAATGCGTGTCAACACTTTAACATCTGAACATCTATGTAAATGCAAGCTTTTAGCAGAATTTCAATTTAACAAATTACAGTTTGTGACTCTAATTTATGAGAACTATGTAAATACCTAAGATTTTTATAGCTGCTCCTGCTTAAATTAATCACAAATTACTAATTATGCCTTTTTCAGCTGCAGGATATGCAAATTTAGTTGCATAAAGAAAGGAAGCATTCAAGAATAGATTGACTTTAGAAATGTTGTGCAGCATCATTTTTGAACAGTAGAGTGCAGCCTTTTAACCTGCTATAGACCTAACTGGTCCACATCTGTTTTGTTTGTATTGAAATCCAAAACATGAGGAAAAAAAAAAAAAAAGATAAAGTATATTCTCCCTCAGAGAATAATGCATAACCCCATCACTAGCTGTACACAGTGCATGGCTGTACACAACTGCAAAGCAAACACAAGTCAGAAATCTCAAAATATTCTAAAGGATGGACTAGATTGTCATACTGCAGCTCCAACATGCCAAGTGAGGAGGAAGTCTGAGAGACACCTTACTCACCTAGAGCCAAACCAGTCACCTGATGTCAACAGAAATATTGTTTGCAACATGATTTCTGCAGCCAAATGGACTCTACCCTGCAGGTAAGCAGAACCAGGAAAGGTCTGTTATTGCCAACCGTAGCAGTGGGAGTTGGGAATTGAGCCCCTGATGTATTTACAGTGGCTCTTCTTGCACATTCATCTTCCTTTCCTTGCTGTGCCATGATCACAGTGTTGGATGTAAATACTGACTTTTTAATTTTTGTAGATTTTTATTTATTTATTTATTTTTATTTTTGTGTCACTGGTCAGAAATTTCATTCTGTGCTTCCAGTGAGGAAGGAAGTTGTGGTTTCCTACAACTGTAGAAGAACTAAAGTTTCAAGTTTCCTTCTTTTTTAAGGTCATTTGTTTTTGGCTTGTTTTGTGATTCTTTAGTGGATAGCCATTCTTTTTATGCTTACAGTTCCTTCCACTCAGCACTTCTCAGACTTCATCTCCAGTATTTTCCTCACTTTTGGGCTCTATAGTACAAGACAGACATTATTATATAGGGGAGAGTCCAGCAAAGGGCCACCAAACTGGCCAGGATGTGGGAGGAGAGGCTGAGAGCTGGGTTGCTCAGGCTGGAGAAGAGAAGAAGAAGAGGAACCTTCTTACTGTCTGCAGCTTCCTACTGGGAGCATGTAGAGACTAATAGAGAGCTCTTCTTTGAGGTGAACAGGGAAAGAACTGGAGGCAACATGCACATGTTGCAGTAAGGGAGAATCCAATTAGACATAAGGAAAAATGTCACCACTTCAGGGCAGTCAAAAACCATGCTCTAACTTCAGAGTTAGATGCAAATTTGAAGTTGGCCCTTCTTCCATCTGGAGGTTGCACTAGACAATGCCCTTTTCCAAATTAAATTAGTCTATGTTTCTAAGATGTTTCTCAAGTAGACTAAGATAAAAAGCTCATTTATAAAGTGCTGCTTGGACCAAATTTATTATATCGATGAGTGCTTGTAGTCCTGTCTCAGCCACCATAGTGATAGGGATGAAAGAAAGCAACGTGAAGCTTTACAGCTTGTGGCACGGATTTTTTGTCCAAAGGATCCTGTTGTGTACACTGTGCCAAATCACCACCAGAGGTGCCTGTGGCATCCCTGTTACACATCACCCTAAGACTCGGGGAAATTGCAGTCTGATGATGCAAAAACTGCCCTAAACTGGTAAATTTGTTTTCCTTTGTTTTGTGCTGTTGTTCTGATGTGAGGTCCTTCTGCCACCTTGCAACTTCTTAATATCACTCTCTAACGTTTGCTCTTCTGTGGACTGAGTCAGAATTCTGTTAAAAGCTATTAGCCAGTGGTGATACTGGGTTTTAGGGTGTTTCTTCTTTCTCTCCCTCTCTCTCCCCCTTTAAAACTCACTGTGCTTTAGTTTGTAATTGCTGGAATTGTAAGCAAGTGTTGAAATGCCACATAGTTCATTGCTCACTTTATGCTTCATAAAATATTTAGATCCTATCAATGCAATGTAGCCATGAGTCAGCAGGCTGTTACTTTAACACATTTCATCACGTCAAGCGTTTGCAACCTCCAATAGTTTAGTGGCAAAGAGGGTTGCCAGAACTTATTCTTTAAATGCAGAAGACTTTGAGAACCAAGATACATTACTGCTCCTGTACATACCTCCATTTTCTCCTCTTCAGTCTTCTCACCATACGCCCAGTATCCTCAGTGTTTCTCTGATGGAAACTCCCATTCCTGAGCTGATTAGGTTTTCTCTCTAACTGACTTTGATCACATAAAGAACAATCATGTTATTTCTTCTGCTTCTGTAAAAAGCATAGATTTTAGTTTTTCCCAGCGATGAGGAGTGATGTCCCACCTGGACTTAAGCAGAACAGAAATACAGGCATTTCAAATATCTGTAGAGCAGAATTTCTACTAACGCATTTCCTTAGCTGATATCAGTCTGTTTGCTGGATTTTTTTCTGTTTTTTAGGAAATTATGACTAATGTTAACAAAAAGAGCTGTTTTTGTAGTGTCTATCAATTCCAGAGCCACTGAATTAAGTTCATTTGGAGTTCCAGCTTGCGGAAGCTGGTACAGAAAATGTGGACTTTTGGGGCTGCAGTAAGTATAGAGGGAGGTTAGTGCATGATGTCTCCTAAACCTTCTTGCTCCTTGGGCTACATCATAAGGATGTAGTTGTGCATCATTCCTCCTGAGGAATGTCTTGAGGTCCATTTGTTGAAGATGTTGTGAAAATAGCTTTTCACATGCATATCCAGATTCAAATGTTGATTTTTAAGTTCCTTCTCCTCGATTGAACTTTTGCAAGCCAGCTTGAAAAACCCAAACCTTCTAGGTCATTCTTTGTTATTTTTACAAAAACATTTACATCTATGTTGAGGTGTGTTTCAGCAGACAACAACATCTGACTATTGAATATATTTATATAACTCTGCTTTGTCTTAGAGATGCTGTGGAGCTACTGAAGGGCTACAGGCTTCCAAGCACCTATCATTTCTAAAGATGGTCTAACTACTGAAGTCATACCGGTCTTGAAGCACCAAGTAGCCCAGAACTTCTATATCTTTTGAGTTTCTGAATCTAAGTGGCTTCTGCCAGGTCACAATCTGTAACAGAGATCAGTGAACCTGGATTTGTCACTTCACAGCCCCCCCATAGCTACTGCAGTAATCCTTTTACTCTAAAGAACAGAAGAATTTTGTTGGTGTTGCTGGTTTGGCGGTTTTTTTGGTTGTTTGGGTTTTTTGTTTGTTTTTGCCCCCCCACAGCCCCTGCCAGATCGTTTTAAATACTTTGTTGCACTGTCTATAGCTTTTTCATTTGAATTTCAGGTCAGTAGACAGATTCTCCACTCAATATTTCATAAATGTTAACAGTTATTTAACAAATTCCATCATGCCGTAGCACTGAAGTGGTCTTTCTACTTCGTGGCACAGGGTGGTTTGTTGTTTTGGGTTTTTTTTCCTTTTTTTTCTCAAGGAAAGATCTTAAAGGTCTTATTTATAATTTATTGAAAGTAATACGAGCTTCAATTTCCCTATACAAATAGTATTGTACAAAATTTTCATAATAACCACTGTTTTAAACCATAACTCATAAAATCAAGTCTATCTCCAACTGTATTTTTCATTTATAGCCTGATAAAAAGTGAATCGCAGCTCCAAAATCAGNACTTATCTAAATAAATGTAGGAGGCAGATAAACAAAAAAGATAACTGTTAAAGAGTAAAGCTGGGAGTAGGCCAATAATCCAAGAGGAGTACCCATGAAAGGCGCTGAAAGTTCAGATCTCTGGTAGGGCTTGAGGGGTCTTTAAAAGAAAATAATGGCAACTCCTCAAAAAACAGAAGAGAGGGGGGAAAAAAAAAAAGAAAGGAAAAAAAACCCCACAAACTGTTCCTTCTTAATTTACACTTTTAATTGAGAGTGTTAACTAATTGTGGAGAATAATACAGTACAAAGGCAGTCCCCCT
>VZTQ01006768.1:164957-250239 GCA_013400755.1 Pelecanoides urinatrix
TTCCTTTTTTTTCTCAAGGAAAGATCTTAAAGGTCTTATTTATAATTTATTGAAAGTAATACGAGCTTCAATTTCCCTATACAAATAGTATTGTACAAAATTTTCATAATAACCACTGTTTTAAACCATAACTCATAAAATCAAGTCTATCTCCAACTGTATTTTTCATTTATAGCCTGATAAAAAGTGAATCGCAGCTCCAAAATCAGAACATAACTTAGTTTCATAAAAACATGTCCGCTTTGTTTTGTGTGCCTGGTCTGGAAATAAGTTATGAATATAAACAGATCTCCTGAATATATGCTCCTAGGTACCAGTGTGGGTGAACTGTTGTGNTGTTCCTTCTTAATTTACACTTTTAATTGAGAGTGTTAACTAATTGTGGAGAATAATACAGTACAAAGGCAGTCCCCCTACGGGCAGATTAAGGGACTAAAGGAATTTGTGGAGCTGGGCCCTGGTGGGTACTGGGACAAACTGGGGGGGTAATGAAGGGATTTGGGAATAAAGAGTAACATTTTCCATAAGTGCTGGAGTGAAACTCGTGAGTTTTCTATCCACTGCCATGATGAAGTAACCTGTAGATGTTATGACAGCTTTAAAAAAAGGGAAAATATCAGGTTAATCACTTGCAAGGCAGTTTTTCCCCATGCCCTGAGAGCATTATGGAAAAAATACCCAGAAGTATTTGTGAGAGTGATGGAGAAGCAGTTGATCAAGGCTGCTGTCACTGAAACCAACTTGTGTAGATTATTCCATAGTTGTTGCAATCACATTCTTATTAATATTAATAGAAATATGGATTGGGTTTTATAATGCATATTTAAATAAAAAGTTGATGGCAAGGATACTCCAAGCGTATCTAGCAACATTAGAAAAGAGCTAAATTAAAGGCTGTGGTTTTCAAGCGGTCACGTTTTACTCCATGCAAAATGAGAATGTTGCCCAGGCAAGTGCTATTGAACTCTGTCCAACAGGAGTATATGGTCAGCTCAGGGATAACATACTCTGCTTATTGCCACACTGAAAGCCTCCTTTAGGATATCTTGCAGCTCAGCAGTTATTGTAAAGCATTTTGCATCTAGAGATTTGCAATTCAAACATCAGCAGCTAACATAAAAAATGAGCTATATAAGCTGTTCTTTCTTTCCCTGAATCCATCAGCAAACTGTATGCAACAAATTTGTGTCATTATAAATTTTAGCAAGTAATTATTTATTTTAAGGTCTTAAGGAAAGCTGATTTGGGTGTTTTGTTTGTTTGTTTGTTTGTTTTCAATAGCTGGTGCAGCCTTATCTGTCACACAGTGCAATTAATTACTTGATATAACTGAAATATTGTATTGAATAACAGACATCTAAGTAAAATGGACCTTGAGCTGTTTCCACTGAAATCAGGTTAAGTTCATATTTAGGGTCAAGCAGTACATATGCTTTGAGTTTCTGAAGTTGGTATTTGCATGCCCAAGATAAGTACAAATTATGAAATAAATGTTCAAATGCAAAACATTTCACATTCCAGGACCGTTTGGCATTAGATAAAAATTGTTGAAAATGTAAACCCAAAAAAAGTATACTTTCACTTTGGCCAGATCTCTCAGTATTCTGGGAGATGTGTGTGTGTGCATTGAAATATCTTTGGGGTTTTTGCATATATAATGGAGCTTATCTGGATGTCCAGATGTTTTCATAGTCCTTTGCATCTTGTAAACCTATCGTTAAAAGAAATCGCCTTCACTACAAGCCAGTACTCTTTGTGACTTCCTGTGTGTTTGCAGTCAGATGGCCCTGGTGCTGGCTTGTTAGCTTCATTTCTGTTTGCAAAAGGTGGTATTTTGCTTGCCTCTTTAGATCACTTTAGGTATGAGGAAATAGGTGGGAGACATTTGTGCAATTTGCAGGCCCTTCTTGGTGTTCCTAAAATTTTGCATTTACTTGGCTTTCTCTTTCGAAAATCTTATGGCAACCCCTTGCAGTAAAATTTCTATGGAGTTTAGATTTGAAATGCTATGCACAGTTTAAAATACACAAAGTTCTGTAACGACTTCTTAATTGGGAGACTGAGAAAATCACTCCTAGTACTATTTTATTTCTTTTAGATTAATCATCCCTAACATGCATCTAAAACACAATTCTTCTCTGACTATCAACTTAAATTTAGGCTGAAGTCTTTTATACACTCTGGTTTCATAAAGTTGGTTACAAACGTGGTTTCACAACGAAAAGTTATGCAACATTTTCAGATTTCAAACACAAGATGGCACCATTACTAATGCTTTTCCCATATTATCTTCTACTTGATACCTGACAGCTTTTGACACTGCAAAACTGCAATAGCGATGTAGATTCCTTGCACATGTCGCATGCACGTTTAATATATAGAAACCTGGTGTGTGCCTAACAGCCTCTGTAGCATCTCTTCATTTTAGTAAAGTGCCACATATGGTACAAATACTGCTATTCTTGCCAAGCCGAGTCTTTAAAAGCTCGGGTGGGTCAGGAATGAATGGGTGCCTGTAGGTGCAGATTTGCTCAAGGGGCTGCCGAGGCTGTAATTACCCCGATGTCCAGCGTTGCACATATTCAGGGTCATGCACTGCAAGAACGCTCGCTCCTGCTTTTCCCAGCACCCCATCAGATAGATGTGCGTACAGCCCTGTGCAAATTTATGTTAGCCTCTCTGCTCGTATGCATGCACACATATCGTGCTCAGTCTCCTTCGAGGAAGATGCTGGGTTTGTTTGGCTTTTGGACACATAGTGTTGAGCAAATTTAGCTAACTTTTTTTTTTAAAAACAATGTCAAAACAAATATCTCAAACAAAAGCCAATTTGCCTTTCTCTAACTCCTTCCTTAGGCCTTGAAGATCTCTCGTATTTTTTCCCCAGCTCAGATTTGAGAAATGTTTTTGTTATTTTGATTATTTTACATGTTTGTCGAAGGTAAATAAAAGACCTGTGGAAGATGTTATGAGTTTCCTAATGCAGTAGCCAGACAGAGGTGAGGCTGCTGCAGCTCTATTCCCAGGTGCAGCCAGGAATGAGGCTGAACATATATGCCATACAGGCACACACACACAGAGATATACGCATATGCAATACATTTATACACATGTATATGTATGGTCGCACTTATCAACACATAAAGAAAACAAAGCACTGACAGAAACACAATCAGCGCAAATAGCCTCATCCTCTGGCTCATCAGGATGAAGGTCTGCTAGTGGGAAATATTTATATATATGTGTGTGTGTGCGTGTGCGCAGTCTGAATCCCCCCAGCAGCTAGGACCAGATCCTCACTCTCCCCAGTACCTGCCCCTGGATCCCAGTCTCCCCAGTTGCTGGCACCTGGGCACGGGAGACCCTGAGACCACAGCCCCACGCCAGCTGCTGATAGAGACCACTTCACTCACACACACCCCAGTAGCTGGTTCAGACCTACGGCTATGAGCCCCTAGCTGGGACCCCCGGTCCCTCCAGCAGCCAACTCACAGCCCCTTGGGTCCCTCCTGTATCCGATCCAAGCTTACAGCTGCTCTGATACCTGGCTTCCAAGTGTCAAATCCTACTTGCCATCTAGCCTGGCTTGTTGTTTGCTAGCGATCACCCACTGACATACACTCCCGCATGATGTGCATGTGCTCCAGTCACTCCAGTTGCTGGCACCACAGACACATGGGCCCCTCTGACCCCTGGTCCCACCCCGTTCGCTGGCACTCAGAGCCCCATACACATGTACACAGGCAGAATAGAGAGCCCCTCACCAAAGAAATGGAGTTAAATGGGAAGCGAGGACAGATGTGCCCATCAGGTGTGGGGCATGGCCACACACATCCACTGTTACAGAGTACTGGCCCTTTTTGTCCCCTTATCTCTGTTTTCCCACATTTGTTTACCTTGATCCCTTCCTATCCCCATCTTTGATTTCTCCCTTAGACATCCCATAATAAGTCTCGTGCAATCCCCATATCTTGTTCCATTTCATCCCACAACTCCCACAGGCAGTGATCCCACCAGTTTGTAAGGTGCTCTCCCACTGGTGTCACCCCCAGCCTGTGGGGCTGAGGCTCCCCTGGGGCAGCCCCGGGAGGGACCAGGCCAGGGGCTCATGTCTCTGATGGGGTTATTGGGAACCACCCTGTGCCTGCACCGTTCCTCTGTGCTCCTTTGTGCTCATGGAGATGATCCTTTAGTCACATAACTTGATGGGAAAATTTAGCCCAAATGCATAAAATTATAAAAATATGCATAAAATAAAATCTCATCCTTGTAAATTATTTCTCCTCATAACTGTGTGGGTATTGACACCAGTTTGCAATGTGGATTAAACAGATGTTTGAAAAGGTATGACTGTCAGATAAATATTTCACCCTAAAACCCAGATTTCAGTTTATCTATATGAAGCCTTACGTACTTAAATTCTAAGTTAGGCAAGTCTCTTACACACACATTAAAATTAAAGGCAGATTTGCATGCTTTGCTAATTTGAAACCTTTGGATTTGACTGTGCGCAGCCCTGCACAGCAGAGTGTAACTGCATCAAGAAGTTAAGGACAACAAGAAAAGTGTAAGCTAAAGGACAATACTTGAACAAGAACAAATGGATACAAATGGCTTATGAAAAAAAAAAAGAAAAGAAAAACACAAGTTGGAAGGTGACTTCTCTTCATTAGAGCAGTTGAATTCTAGAGCAGCTCTCTAAGAGCCATAGTTTGGAAAACTGATCTTAAAATGCTCTGCTTGATCAAAAAATAAAGAGAGATAGGATGGGAACTAATAAAAATTCCATTGGGCCAGGAAATTACTTGGGTTTTTCCATCTCTTTTGAGCCGTCAGATTGTGGAAGATGCTGCATTAATCATTGTCCTCTTTGTCACAGAAGATACAAAGCTGGAAACTGTAACTCTGAAGGGTGTCTCACACATGAACCTAAACCCTGTGCTTGTCAAAAGCGTACCTAAAACTAAAGGTTTGTTGCATTACTGGGGTTTGTCTAATGTTATTGAACACTAAACAGTGCTTCCCCTGTGTAGTGGAAACATTTGAGAGGTAGTGACTAGAGCTAGGCAAATAATGAATATTCCATTCAGTGAATTTTTCTGCTATTTGCAGGCTTTCCCAGAGCACATTGCAGTTCCCAGTAAGCCTTATTATTCTGCAAATAACTGCTTTGAAAAAGTCCTGGTCTTTAGATTGCATTTCATTTCCTTGCAAATGCTGGTTGCTTAAAATTCAAACTGTTGTGTTTAGGCGCATGGCATGTGAAGTGTTTTTGTTCCCTAGAGAAGTGGTGGAAGTCTTAAAAATCACATTTCTGGTATTGAAAAAGTCATGATTATTCAGATGAAATTTAGTGATTTAGGGTAAAACTGAAACTGTACAAAGTGCTGGAACAAGACCAATTATACTGGTTCTGTCACAGGTAGGCCATCGGTATTTTTTGGAAAACCTTTCACTTTAGCTATTCCATTCTAATAGAGACATCAATTTATTTTTAAATGCAGTACTGTGCATTCCTTGAATCACGCTAATGGCAAAGAACATAGGCTAAAAGGTTACTAGATTCCATTGTCATACCTGCTAACTACAACTCTATATTTTTGCTGTGTACAATTTATACACACCAACATTTGTATGGCTACAACAGAGACTGTTCTTTAGTCACTTTTGTCATGTCAAAACATGTGAAATTTAGAAGGCATGTGACTCAATTTCTATTTTAAAAGATCCATTTGTATTTATATTAAACTCCACAGAATGAACAGATGTTCCAGAATAGAAAGAACTGCCACAGTAATCTGCTACCAGGGCTTAGAAAGGGAGTCCCTTAAAATATCCTGTCATCCTCTAAGTTTCATAATGATGCCTGTATGATTCATAAAATATTGCTGTCCTGCTGAAAATCTCCTTGCTCTCTCAAACTATACCTCCTGACTTACCAGATATCCACCTCAGAGAAGTGTCTACTGGACGGCTTCATTATCCAGTAGCTATTTTGCAATGTAGCTAACAGCATATAGATCTAACTTCCATAATTACAGTGACTGCTCAACCACATCAACCACCTGGACCTCAAAAGATTTGCTATTAATGGGATTGCTACAAACCCCAGATGTTTGTGGGAAAACAATTGTTAAAGGAAGAATAACACCGATAGGGTGTCCAGCTCCCAACAGCTAATGTAGCTTTAGAAGGGATATATTACCTCCACCTTGGAGACCTTTGAGCATTTACAGGAGATAGATACAAAAGGTGAATGGTCCTTTTCAATGGTTGCTGATGTTAGAAGAAGAGCAGGAAATCTCACAATGTAGCAACTACCCAAGTATAACTACTTCTTTCTTTGTAAATCTTAGAAAAACCTGATGAGCTTCCACCAAAAGTTCTGGTTTTCACTTGTGTAAGTGACCCTGCCAAAAAGTGTTGCATTTTCCCATCCTCCCATCACCTGTAATTCATTCTTGGTCAGTGTTCCTGAGGTGACGACATCTCCCAGCTGCCCTCACCTGAGACACTGATGCTGAGGTTACCAAACAGAGGGGTGGTAGAAAACAAGATCATTTCTAGAAGGACCATAGAGTTGCTGAATACCCTTGTGCACTGATGCAAGCAAAGCCACAGTTACCAGTTTTGATGGTAACCTCCAGGTTGTCCTTTTTTTCTTGGCCTTTGGCCAATACTTCTCAATTATTCTGAATAAGAAGAGCTCAGCTTGCTCAGCAGAGCTGCACAGAATTAGGGTGGTGCTTGGGCAGGTTATTCAGATTAACTGTCATGATGGTCAGAGCCTTAAGGTGTGTTGATCAGTTTAACTCCTTGATCTGAAGGCAACATTATAATAGTTTAAGGAAAAAATTCTTCAAGAATTCTAAAGCTCAGCAAAGGCATCAAGCTCCAGCTTTTCACACTTATTGGAAGGAACTAAAGTATCATGATCCAATATCCTTCTCAGTCTGAGAAGTTTCATATCTGCCCATAGAGTGCCTATCAGAAAGCTGCAAGTGGTTATCGCAATCTCTATAGCCCTTATGGATCTGGCCACAACCAGAATGGCAAGCAAGATTCATGAAATCAGGAGAAGTGAGGGAACCTGGAGTCTGGTTTGGAAGTCATTCCCTTCGAAAGGAAGAGTCTTGGTCCCAGTGGCTTCTTCTGATGCTATTTTACCTGATGACTCTCTCACGTAAATACGGAAGTAGTCACTGGATCAGGGAACAGAAACACAAAGATTTTCTTGGATTATTTCCAAATTTGTTAGGTTGTTCATCAGGCCAGTGACACATCTTCAGTGTTGGTCCCATTCCTTAAAGTCCAGTTACATTCTCTGCAGATGGGTAGAATAAACGCCAGTTCCTCCAAATACATCCCACCATATCAAAATGTTGAATAGACAAAATATCTGTTACAACGTTTCCATTCAACAATTCTGCAATTTCAGCTGTGGAATAGCATGTTTAATACCTTGTGGCTTGCTGGCTCCCAAAAAAGGCACAGCTTCTCTTGAAGTCTCCAGGGAAACCTGCAGGCATGCCTATTCTTCCAGAAGACTTGCTTTGAGCTCTCTATAGAGGAGAAAGCTGCTGATCTTGATGCTGTAAATTAATAAATCATTAGAGATATGATGCAATATTGGGAACAAGTATTAAGCTGTCTAATTGGCTAATGAATTAAGCATTACTTCTCATGAAGTGTCTAATATATCCTAATCACAGTCACATCTTGGGCAAATCCATAGGGTTAAGTTTTGACTTAATGTTTTTTTCTCCTTCCCATAAAAAGCAGTAACAGTGTTGTAACTATATTGTGGATTCTTTTCCCAATAACGATCTAGTGGCAAATTCACTGTCATTGAAAGCTAATACTCACAAAAATAGACTAATTGTATTTAATTTGTTTAACTGCCCCTATCTTTTATAACTGTCATGAAACTTTCAAAGACAGTTGATGGGTATAGGAATATCTTAACCTCTGCCTGTAAAGGAAACGAGACATATTTGAAATTCATAAGGGTTAAGCTTCACAAAAATCCTCTCACTATATAGTATTCTGTTTAGAAAATTTATTTAGGAAAAGTGACATTACTCTGCTAGTATTCTGCATGGACTCTCAAATACTACATGTGAGTATAGCACAAATATGGTGCATGGGGAGTATTTTTATTAGTACTGTTCTATCAAAATGGACATCTCTAGGCATGTATGCTTCTGATTACTTTAAAGCTTTATTTCTTTATTGATACATATATACATATATATACTATACCTATAGGGGGGGGTGTGTGTGTGTATATATTTATAGAGCTTTAACACATATATCTGTAGCACATATAGCACTGTCCTGGTTTCAGCTGAGATAGAGTTAATTTTCTTCCCAGTAGTTGGTATGATGCTGTGTTTCAGATTTAGTATGAGAATAATGTTGATAACACACTGATGTTTTAGTTGTTGCTAAGTAGTGCTTACACTCGTCAAGGACTTTTCAGCTTCCCATGCTCTGCCAGGTGCACAAGAAGCTGGGAAGGAGCACAGCCAGGACACCTAACCCAAACTGGCCAAACGTGTATCCCATATCATATGACATCATGCTCAATGTATAAAACTGAGGGAAGGAAGAGGCAAAGGGGGATGTCTGGAGTGATGGCTTTTGTCTTCCCAAGTAACCGTTATATGTGATGGAGCCCTGCTGTCCTGGATATGGCTGAGCACCTGCCTGCGCATAGGAGGTAGGGAATGAATTCCTTGTTTTGCTTTGCTTTGCTTTGCTTTACCTATTAAACTGTCTTTATTTCAACCCATGAGTTTTCTTACTCTTACCCTTCAGATTCTCTTCCCCATCCCACCAGGGGGGAGTCAGCGAGCAGCTGTGTGGGGCTTAGATTCTGGTTGGGGTTAAACCACAAGAAGCACATACAGCTTTTAACTAAAACTTTGAAAGTTTTTCGACTTGTAGGATGGAATGCTTGCATTTAGATTTCTATGTCAGTATGCGCTCAGTTGTGGTGGGTTGACCTTGGCTGGCCTCCAGGTGCCCACCAAGCTGCTCTATCACTGCTCCTCCTCCTCAGATGGACAAGGGGAGAAAATAAGATTTAAAAATTCATGGGTTGAGATAAAGGCAGTTTAATAAAGAAAAGCAAAAGCTGCACACAAAAGCAAAGCAAAGCAACAAAGATTTATTCTCTACTTCCCATTAGCAGGTGATGGCCAGCCACTTTCTGGGAAGCAGGATCTCAGTATCTGTAGTGGTTGCATTGGAAAACAAACGCCTAAATAACGAATGCCCCCACTCCTCCTCCTTTCTCTTAGCTTTTATTGCTGAGCACTATGTCATATGATCTGGAATATCCTTTTGGTCAGTTTGGGTCAGCTGTCCTGGTTATGTCCCCTCCCAGCCTTTTGCCCATCCCCATCCTACCAGCTGCTAGGGGTGCGGGGGTTGGAGAGACAGCCTTGCTGCTGTGTGCGCACTGCTCAGCAGTTGCCAAAACACTGGTGTGTCATCAACTCCATTCTAGCTACAAATACAAAGCACAGCACTGTAAGGGCTGCTATGAGGAAGGCCAGTGGAGCCTAGGGCTGAACAGGATCAGTGGCTGGGATTCAGATGCATGAATGTAACAGTCATTTTGGATTTCCTTAGTTATCCAAGCTGGATAGATGCTTCCTTAGATGCAACTTAGATGGCTGGTAGATGTTACACTGAATGATCATCTGGAGTAGCAGGCAGAGGTCAGGGAGGGTAGCCCACTATTTCTAAAATAACATTAGTGACCTACTTTTAGACAAATGAATGTCTCTGTTGAATAACTCTCTTTTGATTGTAGTGGGAACTTGGACACTTCACTCATTTGAGAACACCTAGATGAAATTGTCTGTCTCAAGCTGAATTTTACCCGTAATCTCCCTTTCACCCACTGATGGCCTCTCTCAATTACCCACACACGAATGCTTAGTGTCATCTGAACTGCAATAGAATATGAGAGATATTCATGCAAGTCAGGCAGATATGACACAGGATCTATGGAGACTGCACCATTCTAGACCAGAAGTTGAAAGCCAAATAGGGTATTTTACAATATTTCAAACTGCCCTAGACATTCACATCTGAAATGGAACCCAGAACTGAAATACTAAACACTACAGAGGACCTGACTTTTTCTTCCTAATCTTGGAAGACATCTGCACTGTAAGTAGTCACGATGCCGTCATGTCTGGTCTCTGCTAGAACTTAAAGCTCGATAAATGATTGAGAGTATGTATGCTTCCAGTGTTTCTTTTTAGTGAATGACAAATGAAAAAGAGAGGTTGCTGCTGAGATGTTGATTCTGGAAACATTTATGTACATGCTTAATTGTAGTTGATCCTGGAATCCATGTGATGAGTGAACCAATGCCCACTAAAGCAATGGTACCTGTATTAACTGTTAGAGGTCCTAAACTGAAAAAATAATCAATGCAAGTCACAGCTGGATAATGGAAAACCACAGGGGAGAGGGATTACAAGTTTAGTGGGGCAATAAGAAAATATTAGAATTTAGAACAGTTCTTCAATAAATATGCATCCATTGGTTACAAACCAGAATATGAAAATCCACTTACAGTAAATTAATATGTAGTTAATTGTACTTATAGGCAGGGAGAGTGATGTCTTGAGATAAACTTAATGTAAGAACTATGAAGCAAAACTAATAGCTTCTGGCATCCAACATGCAAATGAGAGTTTCATGTTAAGATGTACCATAACCATATGTATTAATTTATTATAAACCATTGGGGGGTTTGTGTGTTCAAAACTGGGTACAGCTGGCATATTAATTTAGTTTAATTTGAGAAGAGCTATTAAGCTTTATTAAGCAATGCAGAAAAAATAGAGTAGCCTGAAAAATTTACAAACATTTTAGAAACCTTTGTGTTTTTTAAGCCTGAATGTTAGCAAATGAAATTGCTTAGCTTATAAATATATGTTTAATTATTTAAAAGCAAGTTGGATATACATACAAAGCATCTTCCTTTTAGGCATAATTCTGCTCCTACCACACTCTCTGTATTCATATAACACTGGGAAAAAAAAAAAATCTCACTCAAACTGCAGCATGCTAGAGCAGGCATGGGTGAAAGGGTGCTGTAGCTTCCCCAGGACTGCAGCAAGGGAAGCCTAGCAGTCTGCACCCACTGCGGTAGTAGCCTGGGATTTCTGTCATCCATATAGACAAAGGGGAAACCCATGGGACTTCCACTAAGTATGCAGTTGATATCAATCCTGCACATTTTGACTGCCTGTAGATTACAAAGCAGGGCAGCAAAAGTGAACAGATCAGCAACAGGAAATAATTATCTTCTTTTTTTCCTGCTCAGATTGTTATTCCAGCAGCCTTGGTTTGCAACCTTTTTTTTTTACAAGGAAGCATCAGCATGTAACGGACCTGTGCTTTGGGCTTCAGATGAAAATCACTGATGAGGCTCAGAGCCTTGCATTAAACCAACACTGTGAAAGGATCTCTTGGAGGGTGATAACAGATTTTAGGACAAGGACATTTTGTCCATAACCTTGCTCCAAGTCAAAGGTAGTTTGTATTTTTACTGTGGCTGTCCTGTTCCAAGTGGTACATCTCAGCCTTACATTGCTGACACCACTACACCAGTAGATACTTTGATAAAATTTCTTGATGTTCACAAACCATTTAGTAAAGCTTTCAGAAATATATCTCTCTTTCTTGTGGAGAATACAATGTGGCACGTATGTTATGTTAGACCAGAAGTGACCAGTCACAATCTTATTATAGAATCATAGAATCATAGAATAGTTTGGGTTGGAAGGGACCTTTGAAGGTCACCTAGTCCAACTCCCCTGCCGTGGGCAGGGACATCTTCAACTAGGTCAGGTTGCTCAGAGCCCCGTCCAACCTGACCTTGAATGTTTCCAGGGATGGGGCATCTACCACCTCTCTGGGCAACCTGTGCCAGTGTTTCACCACCCTCATCGTAAAATATTTCTTCCTTATAGCTAGCCTAAATCTCCCCTCTTTTAGTTTAAAACCATTCCCCCTTGTCCTGTCACAACAGGTCCTGCTAAAATGTCTGGCCCCATCTTTCTTACAAGCCCCCTTTAAGTACTGAAAGGCTGCAGTAAGGTCTCCCCGAAGCCTTCTCTTCTCCAGGCTGAACAACCCCAACTCTCTCAGCATTTCCTCATAGGAGAGGTGTTCCATCTCCATGATCATTTTTGTGGCCTCCTCTGGCCCCGCTCCAACAGGTCCATGTCTGTCCTGTGCTGAGGACCCCAGAGCTGGACGCAGCACTGCAGGGGGGTCTCAGCAGAGCAGAGCAGAGGGGCAGAATCCCCTCCCTCGACCTGCTGCCCACGCTGCTGGTGATGTAGCCCAGGATACGGTTGGCCTTCTCGGCTGCGAGCACACACTCGCTTTATACACTGCTTTAATTCTATATGTTAACTTTAAAGCTACAGATTCTGCTGTCTGCTGTTGTTGCTGGACATTTTTTTTTTTTTTTTCATGGAAGTAGAATTTACTCCAATGTGGTTTACCGAAAAGGCTGTGTCAGAGTCTAACATTGCCAATATGTTGCTGATGGCTTTCTAACACCTCATCAAGTCCAACAAAGGAAATGCCAATTCCTGTCTCTGGGGAAGAATAACCCCAGGCACCAGGACAACCTGGGGACCAACAAGCTGGAAAGCATCTTGGCAGAGAAGGACCTGGGGAACCAGGAGGACACCAAGCTGACCATGAGTGAGGAACGTGCACTCATGGCAAAGGCGGCCACTGGCCTCCTGGGCTGCATTAGGCAGAGCATTGCCAGCAGGTTGAGGGAGGTGATCCTTCCCCTCTGCTCACGTCTTGTGAGATACATCTAGGATGTTGAGCCCATTGCTGGACTCCCCAGTACAAGGGAGTCATGGACATATCAAGGCATGTCCAGTGAAGGGCCATGAAGATGACTAAGGCACTGGAGCATTTAACGTATAAGGAGAGGCAGAGGGTTGTGACTGATAAACCTGGAGAGAAGAAAATTCAAGGGGGATTTTATCAATGTGTGTAAATATCCAACAGCAGGGAGTAAAGAAGGTGGAGCCAGGGAAAACCTCCCAGTTAAAAGGACAACTACGGACAGAGAAGGTCTGAAAGGCAGCTTGTTAAAAGCCAGTGAGTCACCATCTCATGGAGTAGCTGCACAGTCATGAGGCAGAGGAATGATTTTGGGACATTCTTCTTTGGTTGGGCTGTGAGAGATTTGTGGGTAACAGTACCAACATTTTTTTTTTTCTTCCACTCTTGATTTATTGGTCTTCATCTATAAAAACCTATGATCTGTTACAAAAGACTTCTGCAAAGGGATTTCTGCAGTTAATCTGATGCAAAGAACTCAGGTTATGTGGTTATTTCATTTTTACACTTTATTAAAAATATATATAAATTGTTGACCAGCAAAGATTTTTCACTCTTTGAAAGTGAAAAAAAGGGACTAATAAGTTGTACAGATGAAAATCAGTGCAAACAATAACTCATTTAAAATTTTAATTTTGCTAACAATAACAAAAAGTGCTATTATGTTTGAATTCAAACAAATGGAAGATTATGCATAGTGGTATTTGGCCCAGAAAAAATTGAGAAGGGGGAAAGGAGGAGGAGGGCAATTGCAGAAATAGTCAGCAATGGGTGACAAGGAAGCCAAAATAATGAGGGGGAATCTAGCCACAGAGGGACTTGGAACGTTTAAAAAGGCTAATAGATGAGAAAGGCAGTTCTGTGCAGATAAACGTAGTGTAATGATGACTTTGATGAGTCTTTGTTTCACAGCTCTTTGTGCAACATGAAATAGGGGGAGTGGAGGAGAAAAAAAATGAAAACAGTCAAAGCCACATTTGCGAGTGTCATTAATGAGTGATGAGGACTAGAAAGACAAAAGACAAATCTCTGAGCATTTGATGGGCCTTTATCCCATACATCTGTGTAAATTGCAAAACCTGAGGTGTGACTGAGAGTGGGAGTCCAAGAAAGTATGAGATGAGTGGATATGTTGAGGAAAAACAGTACTCTCAAACTTGGTTTGGTTATTGCAATTCTAGCTGTAACCTTAATTACAACATAGGAACAATCCATTGAGAGTACCATAAAAAAATAATATTTTTATGTTGCAATTTACATCTATGTGCAATGAGTGTTCATTCTCACTGGGGACTGAACGCAGATCAGCTCCTCCTGCAGCTCTATGGAGGGGAAAAACAGGGAATAACAGACCCATTTTTAACTTCAGTGAACCTTTATTGACTTAGTTGTCATGCAAGCAGAGTCGCAAGTAAATTTCAATGCAAACTAGTAAAATGTCCTTAATCATAAATAAAACCTTGCATTTATTATTAACTCTTATTGTATCTGTTTTGAGCCAGCTGGTGGTCAGGCTGCACAGCTAATAACATCCTCTGATGACAGTGTTTTTAACACCTGTGTAGCATATATACTGCATGTGTATGTGTGCTGTGTATAAATCCATTATTATTTTGCTCCCCAGTAAAACATAGCCAGGTTTGGGCAGCTGTTTAATAGAGCACTTTACAACAATTTAGGTCAGAAAGTGAAGAAAACCACATCCCATTAATACTTCAGGGAGAATTCTAGGTAGGCTGAAGGTAATTAGAATTTGGCTAGGACTCCAAAGAAAACAGTCTTATTCTTGCATAAAATACAATGGGATTTTTATCGACCCCGTTAGGTTTGTGGAAATAGTCCATGGGAGATTTAGAGGAGTTACTGATCTTGGCATCTTGAAGTCCTCGCATTCTTGGTTACTTGTGCTTTACAGTTTCTTTTTCAGACTTTTAACTCTTGGGATACCTGAGAAATAATAAATGACATAGAAATAATTCAGTTATAAATAGAAAGCTTTCTGCTTGCTCTGGGTAGGAGCTGAAACCATTAATCCTGCCATCAGAATTGTCGTTATGCTGCCACAGCTTCTGGGTCTGAACTTGTTTGAAAATTAAACTGCAGTGATGTTCTGTATTTACTGTGAAGCCAAGATCTCTGACCAAGTGCTTTGCAAAGAGAAGAAAATCACATCTCTATAAATACATCACTGATCTATCAATCGCTAGAAGTTATCAGAACACATCTGAATATTTCAGTGTTTCCTTCCAGGATTTAGACATAAATTAGATATCACTATTAAAAAACATCTTCATTTGTGTGGCGTTTGTTAAAATGTCAGCAGCTGGAGAGTTTCAGATGTGTTGGGCTGAAGAGGAACATTTTGCATGTTAAGGGACAATACTTTCTCCAAATAAAAGAAAGTTCTGGTACAGACACAAATTTGTCAGGCAGTTTTGTAGGCTGGTCAAAATGACATGCTTTTATAGAAAAATGATTTGCACTGTCAAAAACAAAACCTTTGTATCAAAGAGAACTTTTATCTTTCCCCTCCCTAGAACATGTTTGGGTGGAAACATGCAATTAATTCTTTTAGGGACTTCAGAAAGTATCACCTATTGGACCTACAAACTAGCCAAATTGCTTTCATTTGAATACAATTTGGAATTGGCTCAACTAATCACTGTTAATTGCATTTTGGAGGAAAAAGGGAACCTGAATGAAGTGACTGCTTCTCATTAAAGCTGTGCGAACTGCAGAGTGCTTGATGTCTGCTATTGTACCCGATAATTGTGGCAACAAGTAGCGTTTATTTTTGCAAGTAGCAGTAATTAAATCTGCTGCAGTATTTAAAAATAATGCACCCGCATTTTATTACATGCAAGCAATGGCGAGAGACTGTAAACAAATATCACCACCCCCCGCCCCCAACCTCTGTTCTCTTACACAAAAGCTCATAAACAATGTTAAGGGACAACACAGAATCTTCTGTAGCCAATATTCTGGCAATGTGTAAAAGGCAGGTGACAAAAAAGGAGCTCAAGAAAATTTTTGCTCTGTCACAGCCTCCTGACATTGCCCAAGGGGAAGGGATGGGGGATGAGCAAGTTCAACACCTTGCCCAGTGAGAAGGGCGGCCGATCTGTGCTAGTTTCAACAGTCAAATTATCCCACCGGGGCAGAGAGTGACAAGGATGAAGACGCAGCAGAAGTGGGCAGAAATGTTCTGACAGAATGTTTTCCATTGGAAAAACGCCGATTTGTCAAAGTGAAACGTTCCCCGGGAGCATGTCGATTCCAAGAGGAACGAGGCTGACAGCAAACCTGCCTGCTTTCCTGCCAGCGTGCCCACCAATCTGCCTTCCAAGAAACTTTCTGTCTTAGTCAAAATGCCTCCAGATACTGGCGTGTGTCTGCAGAAAACCAGCAAGCAGATTGCAGGTGAGCTGAGGGCGAGACCCTCCAGGAACCCCGAGTGGAAATGCACTCACCTGGGCAGGGCTGCCAGGAATATATTTTGGGATACAGAAGCTTGTTCTCGGGAACATCCAGATATATCACAGAATTTCATTTCTATATCTAGTTGCCAAGCAATTTTATTCTTGTTTTTTTTAATTATTTTTCCCTCAACTGTGACATTTTTCACAGAAGTGAAATTCTGTTTCCTGGCTAGCTCTGCCTTTTGAGAACTTCAGAGCTTGTTCAATGTGTAACTTTGAAAGTTTAGTAAATTTTCTGCTAGAGCATCTTTCTCCCAGGGGGCAAAAATGCCTAGTTCAGAACCATGGTGACCTTTGTAGGAACACAAGATCAGAAAGATAAGGGTAGTGCTGTGGTTAAGGCAGGGGCTTGGCGTTCAGGGCTCCATAATTCAGCACAGCACTGTCAAATAAGTATTTTGCACAGCTTTACACAAGCCACCAAGTCTCTTCGTACTTTTTTTTTTTTTACTCATGAAACAAAGCAGGCAAAAGAACAATATGTTTAAAAGTTATTTTTGACAGCGCTCATTTACTGTGCATCACAAATGATGGTTAGGACACAGAATATTACTAATAACACACAAACATGGAAACATGCAATATTATATGCACACTTCAAATGCTTGAACTGGCAAAATAAAATCTAGCCCTGGCTCTTTCTTCCTGCATGAAAATTACTGATGCAGGTTGTCACATCATGGTTTTCATAGCCTGGAAACAGCACGATAATTTTCTTTGCAAGTGACTTTTTACCCTCACTTTTCTTTAGAAAGAATAAATCCTCCCTTTTTTGCTTCTGCTGGTTTCCTTTGGTTTTCAGTCTGATGTGAATTGGTTCAGCCAGAATATAACTCTCAATATCCAGTGCTGTGCTGCGGATTAGTTTTCTGAAAGAGGACAGAGTGAAGAAGAACGGCAGGTTATATTGATTTACTTCTAATGATCTGTTTCTGAACCGGAGCTGGGCAAAGTGTTCTCCTGAAGGCGCATACAGCTGCGCTCATGGCTCATCTCTGCATCACTATCAGGATTAAAAACCAGTAATGGATTCTGTCATCTTACTGTAGCTTTCTGCATTTTCTTTTGAAGCTGCATATGGGTTAGCTGCTGAGGACATACGTGACTTTTCCTTGCCATCTGTTGAACAGTCTGGTCAGAATAGCCCGGAGAAGGGCACCCGTAATTTGTTATAAAAGAAGCATGTCAAACAACCGTGGGGTATTTAGAGGGGGATTGCTACGTGTTATACATGCCTGTATTTTGCCAGTGAGGGTGTCTCTCCATGATTTTGGGTAAACCTGGGATCTGTGAAGCAGGAGTGAGCAGGGATACAGGACGTAGCACACTGTAACACTTTGTTGGGGACCCAGCATACCTCTGAAGGTCTGGGAAGTTTTTTTCCTGAAATAATTGGTGCTGTAACAGGACTGTAACTTGCTATACAGTTGATAAATGATGCTCAACAATATGTGTGTCAGACTAAAATAATTTATTGTTATGTATTGGCTTATTTCTCTTTCTCTATAGATTTACTTTCAACATGCTACTGCTTTCAGTTCTGCCCATCATGTTAGCTCTGTGATTTGCTTTTAGAGTATATTGTCCATTTGAAACTATATAAATGTAGCCCTTAAACAGAGAAGAAAGTTCTGAAAAGTTTGAAAACTGTGGACTTCAGCAGAAATTCACTGGTGCCTAATTATTGTGGGGAGTTTTGTTTGGTTGGTTTTTAACTGTTGTGATTGAAAGTTGCTACAGACATCAGGTATTCTGGAAATAGTCCAACGCTGACCCTACTTTGAACAGGGACTTAGTTCAGATGACCTCCAGAGGTCTTTTCCATATAAATTATTTTGCAATTCTATTCATTTAAATGTTTTTCTATCCTCACAGGAATGATAAGTAAAGTACAAGTGATTCTAGATGATAAATTTAAAGATACAACTACCAGCTCAAGACACCAAGAATATGACAGATTCCCAGAAAGTAGGACGATGTTGCTGGAAGTGTACGATCCTCTAACTGGCCACGTCTTCTACTTCACTGAGTCTCCACCACTGATCACATAAAGCAGTGGCCTAATTGAACCTCTGGTGTGACCCATACAGCTCTTATAGTTCATGTGCTGTCACACCAATTTGCTTTATTCATTTTCTGTATTTAATCACTCTAGACTATCAAAATGAAGTGTCTTGATAGGCACATAAGGAAATAAACCAAGACAGTAGCAATTAAGAAATCTTTGATACTCATTTTCAATAAAGCCAACATTTTCCAATGCAACTGATCATCTAGATATGATATTTTCAACTAGATGAATATATTTGTAGAGAACTGTTTTCCGGGAAAAGGAGAGGGCAATGTGCAGCATAGCCTGAAAACCCAAATGACTCTCCAACTATGTCTACATGGTTCAAACACAGAAGGGACCGGGGTTTGCCCACTCTTCTGAAAAGCTGGAAATAACCAGCTCTGAGCCTAAAGGCTTTGGACATGGACAGGGTGTCATGGACTTTGGAGTAGTAAAAGACATGGTTATATAGTTCTCTTTTCAGAGCAGGCATATGGCCAGACAAATATGGGTGTCATCCAACTCAAAGTTGTCTTGAGGTTTTCAGTCAAGATCTCTGAATACTTTAAACATTTTTGCAGCATTTTAGGAAAGATGAGATTTTTGTGACTGACTTGACCCTGTAATTAATAATGCTTCCTGGCTTCACTCAACTATGGACAAATAGGTTTGAGGTTTTTCTCCAAAATGAAATGATTTGGGGAAAAACCGCATATTGCATACCTTTTGGCTGTTGTCACAGTAATGCTAACTAAATTTTCTTTACATTATTTTTCATATGATGCACGAAGAAAGTATTGCACGGTGGTGTATAAAAGATGGACACTTTCTATCAATCAAACAAGGAGTTGTCTCCTGGGAACATTTATGCACATTCTTATTTTCATTACGGTTTATTGATGGTTTCCTGTTGCTGCAGTACAGAAAGAGTCTGAGTGCTCTTCTAGGAGTAAATAAGAACACATACACACACACACACAGACCCTTTGTTCTCTCTCTGCTGATGTAGAATTTACCATGCAGAAATCCAGGCATCATCTTCTCTTGGCTTAACAATTTGCAAGGCTTGTCTATTCCCCCTGTGCTGAGAATACTCTCTTCCTCTCCCCTTTCTCTTCTTGCTCCTGGAAGAAAGGAAAAAAAAAAAAAAGGCAAAATGAAAAAAAGAAAAAAAAGGAAAAAAAAAAGAAAAAAAGGAAAAAAGAAAGAAAATTACTTGCAAGAAGTACTCCAATAAAAGAATTTGGCCTCTTGCTGTAAACTCTCTCTCAGTCCCTCAGATTCAAGCTTGATCCTCATTCCCAGCCCACGATGCAGAAAATTTTCTGGGTTGTCATTGATCCCCAGAGGACCCCGTCTTCTCCGACTTTTGTGGCACCAGACCTCAAACCAATCTATACAACCCTTCTGTGGTGGCACACACCACTCACCCTTGTAGCTGCTAAGCAGCTGGACACTTGCCAAGATGACCATTTAAATTATGAAGACTCACTACATCAGTGGATATGGAACTGCGTGTCAGGTCAGTCAGAGTCATCTTCCATCCTGGTCAAGACTAAAAGCTAAAAGAATATGTTTACTTCAAAACATAAATTTACAATACAGGGCATTAGAATGATAATTACATACCTACATGCATAAGTAAAGCAAAACACTAAGTTCTGTTAACATTATTAAGGTTATGTTTGATTAGTTATCTTTTAATAATTATTTAATTACTAAGTTGTAAACATCATCTAGCTATGATATTGGCTGTTTCAGTATGTCAGCTCTTTATCTGTCTTTCTCTTAAACTAAATTGAACTCTCCAATCTCTCCTCTTAGAAAATGGTTTCTTTGCTTAAGATGACTGCTGCTGTCCTCCCTGCCCTCCATCACTATTCTCTTCTTATTTCCAAGGGGTGGGGAAAGATGTTTGGAAGGGACTCTTCTCTACTGCCCCTTTGTCATTCCCTGTTCCTGTGACTGGGGTTTCTGCTACTGTGATGGCGTGATGGGAGTTTAACCTTCTCTCCTCATCCCCCGGGTTCTTTTATTAGTACGAGTACCAGCAATCTTAACTACATATTTTTCTGCTTCAGTCTTCTTGTTTCTATTAGAACTTTAAGAAGACATACTGTACAGCTTCATACATTGTTTTATGAGAAATTGTACCAGGTAGTATTACATTTATAACTAGTAATATTCTGTTAACAAAGTATAAAGACTAAACATGGTACTATAGACGTTGAAATTATGAGAGGAATGCCTTAACTGACCAACACGTTCACTTCTGCCTGCCTCCACATTTCTTCTGGAATACCTTTTTGTACTCCTATAATCCTTTTCTTGTAGTATGCACAAGGTTAAGGTCTCATTCCCGAAGCAATGCACAAGGTCTCCCGAGCAAAGGTCTTTATTGGCATATGGACCCTGAGACTGCCTTCTGCCTGCAGCTTCCCCAAAACACTTTTTCTGAAAAGAAAGTGAGTTTTGCTCATGTGACTCCTATTCTGCATGCCATTGTGTGTGTGCACTGTCCCCATGTTCTCCTTGTATCCAACACTTGGCTTTGCAGAGTCTCTTTACTCTGCGAGTCAATAGAAGATACTACAAGTTATCCATCAGAAAGATCCTACAAGAGATCCCTGGGCTGCATAAAATTGCAGAAGCCTTTCTGCAAACTCACCTGCAGCAGCTCATCTATAAAGATATGACAAAACTGTCCAACCATTTTCTGCTAGTATTAACTGTATTTCCGCATTTCTATTTGCCGCATTTTTAAAGCAATTGTAGGACTAATGAAAACTTGCAGTAAGTTATGAAGTTGAAGCTTTTCTCCTGCTCTGTTTTTTGGCACTACACCAATTCTTGTCACCTCATTCCTTGAGCAGCAGTATATTAAGTGATATGACAGATGTTAGTCACGTGTGGTCTCTTTCTTTTTAGTTGCTCACTTTATGTCACTTGCAATCCTCGGGTGGTGTAAATTAGAGCAGCACCATAGATTGATGATGGCTTATGCCAGGGGAAAAATCTTTCTCTTAAACCTGAGCGATAAAAACTCTTCTGAAACAAATTTGAAAAACCTCCTCCCTTGGCTTTTTATTTTATTTTAGAACAAAAGATTTGAAATAACTGTTTGCAGCACTCCTTCAAATGCTAAGTAGCTCTTTTACATTTCTTCCTAAGCATGTACGCACACACAAATTTTAGAACTAAAATAAAAAGATGAAAAAGAAAGGGTGAGTAGTCTTGAACGATTCAATAAACTGTGAAAGGCTATGAATTATGGAAAAGCAGAATGAAATTATTAGAGACCTAAAAGTCAGGAAGATGACACCCACCTTTTAATGTCAAAACTAAATGGACCCATTTATAATCCAAGATTACCTTTGATATTTCTCATGCTTGGTATTTTCACGAACTGTGAGTTTAAATGTACATACAGGTACGTTGAGCTGTTATCTCTTCCCCCTGATTTTCACACACATTTAGTGTGGGTCTAACCCCATTGCTTTTGATAGTCTGTTGACTTATTGGCTTCTGCTGATTTGAGCTGGTGTTAGTGAGAGAGGAATTAGGTCTTGCCTCGCAGCGGTGTCTCTCTTGAGGAAATTTTGAATGCAAAACTCTTCCCATTGTAGCAATGCCATTCAGTCATCTCAGATGGCATTCTGTTGAACAATTCTCCCTCCTTCAAGCAGCTGAGTGCACTGTGAAATCAGAGAGGAGACAATCTAATTTTCTTTCCTTAAAGCAGGTTGTTGCCAACAGAAACATCCTCTGGTGAACATTCTTATAATCATTGAGACTGGCACATAGTTGTCCCAGAACCAAACCAATTAACCTTTTTGGGGTCACTTTGGATACATTATATCTTTTCCCCCTGCCCACTCTGTTCTTGGTTTTGTTCATTTGTTTGCTGATCCATGAAGGCTGCTGATACATATACATTCACTGGGAGAAGCCTGGGCTTGGCCAATTGTCATTTCATGCCGTAGTTGATGCTCCAAGGTCAAGTTTTTAATTATTAACATGCAGTGAAAAGGTAGTCCTCGTTCCCAAATACTTAAGAATTATCTTCCTAATTTACATGATACCCATTTAGGCAACTGCAGCAATTCCTTTGAAGCACTTTCCCTTGCAGGTCTCAGCAGTGAGGATGGACGCGGTCCGTGCCATCTGCCGCACACCGTTCGCACAATGTCACGGCCATGCTGGGATTGCAGAGGGCTTTGATGCACTTTGGGGCACAAAGAGTGGTTTGATGCACTCTAGGGAAGAGACACAGAGAAGCCATGGTATGAATGGCATTCCAGACCACAGATGGTCAAAACACAGATGATAAACCAGAGATTCCCCTTTGCTGGTGGCGTATAAAGGTTTGTTGGAGAGACCCAGGACAGCAGAGAGGGAATGGAAGTCTGATGTAAAAAATGCATAAACCCTAGGGTCTTGCACTAGTTCTGATAAATAATTTCTTTGCAACTTGCAGCTCTATTAACATAATTTAAACTGGGATTTTTATGCAGTAACTCTACTCAGATTGTCTCAGAGGGGCTGCTAATGTGCTGTTCCCCTTTTCAAAGCTATTTAGTCTGGAAATGCCCAGAGGGCTGCAAGGAGACTTGAATTGGGGCCCGACAGTAAGTAGTATTGCATGCCTATGGCTTCAATTCTGGGAACGCATCAATGCAGCTTTATTGCTTTGTTGTGACTTCGGCTTTGTATTCCACCATTGTAGCACAAAAAAACAACAATAAAAGATTTCGCCATGGGAGGTGAAAATGAATTCCAGTCTAGTTTGTCTTTTCCCATCTAGTTTATCTCTTCCCTGTAGCAAGACAACCACTCATTTATATGACTAAAAAGGGCAATTATACACTTTTCTAACCCATACAGTTTATGCTGTTTGTTTATTATTTTAATTGGCAGCAAACGTTAGGCACTGGGGAAAAAAGAAAAAAGCTCTTTCAATAAAGTGTTCACTGTAACTCCATCTTCATAAAGGACAACTTGTAGTGTGGGAAAGTACCCCTGACTACAGACGGATTGGAAAATGTGCTGGTTTGATAGTGCTAGGGACATTCTGGAGCAGGCTCTTCCCAGTAGGATTTTGTTATTCACAGAACTTTGTAGAGTTTAGTGCACAAAACTTGAATAATACGTACTTGGGAAAGAACAGCCAGTTCCGGCTAAGGGAAATGTCTTTTCCTATGATAAATGATATTTCAGATCAAAAAAAGAGAAAATTTTCACATTGCTTTTTTTTCATAAAAAGTCTTACTTTTCCATTGAGTGGAATGGGAAGGCATTGAAGTGAGAGTGTTTAAACCTCCCTTTCTGACCAGATGTACTAGCCACACTGGTAAAGATTTCAAATTGGAAATGTTTATTAAAAATAATAAAATAAATAAATAAATAGAAAATATCAGCTGAAGTAGGCAAGTAGTGATTTTGATCATCTTCTGCAGATATTTGAGGGAGGTAAGTTTAAATCAAGCAAGAATTTCTATAAGCTGGCCCAAATGAAAGAAAAGCTAACTTACAATAATATAAAAAAAATGTCACTGTTGTCCACTTCAGGCTGCCTTCATAGCCAAGGCCATATTTGGAAAGCGGTTGTTAGCTCAAATGTTAGAGGTTCACACCTGTGATTGTGAAGATCTTCAGATACACAGCTGGGTCAATGCCATGCAAGAGCAGTCTTTCAGTAAAATGACTGTAGGCTTAAACAATAGCAAAGCAGTGAAACTGCTGAGACCCTGGCTGTCACGAATGAGTGGTTTTGAGGCCACTTAAAGAATCACTGTCAAAGGTATCAGCAAAAGGTGATTTTAATAGAAATTTGTAAAAGCGTGACTTAACAGAATTTGATGGCAAGGTTCACTCTATTACTCATTACATGGATTAAGCATACACAGGGAAAATCGTGTTAGAATTCTGTTAGAATGTTTTATAGAAAGACCAAGAACAAAAAGGGTAAGGAAGACCCTCCCGTTGAGTCACGAGGTTCAGAGTAGACCCCTTTGTTTTCTAAACTCCTTCTCAGAGAGGAGTCTAGGTGAGGCTGGATTTACCTCTAGTCTCAGATCTGGTCAATGGTTTATGCCTCAGGGGTTATAGATGTTTAGCAGTAACCTAAAGTTCATTCACAGTTTTGAGATAGATCATAAGATTTTGACAGCACTTAATCATTGACTAATTTAGCAGTTACAAAGCAAGTTAATATCAAGTTTACAACAATTACTAAATTACAGATTATGCTTATTGTTAGTTATCTAAATCAATACAAACACACACACAATATAGATCTATCCACACACAGTGGCCCATAGCTAGATAAATTCATGAAAGACAAAGGCCTATAGCTAGATAAAGATACTGGTTAAAAATTCCCCTCGAGTTTGCTAAATACTCACGTTAAATTTCTTGGCATTTCTCAACGGGTGAAGGGTTGAGCCCCAAGGAGTGTCTCGGCCGAGGAGTGTTTCAGCCTACATCCCAGTGGTCCTCTGAATCTCACAAACTTGAGAGTTTGTGAACTCTGAGAGGCATCCCACTCAGAGGGACACTCTAGGCACAGACCGTTGCGGTCCAGGAGAACTCGAAGGGTCTCGCTTGGGACCGCTGTTTATAGGTTTGCAAGATGATTGGCTTTAGTCATCAGTAAATTTCCATCCTGGCCACTATCTGGAGTGGTCTGGGATAGTAATTATGGTGTTGTTCCATGGTAACCATGGTATCAATCCACTTGAGCTATGACCCAGGTGGGGAATGCTTCAGGGCTGTCAGGGGTGATGAATTATCCCCTGCTTTTGTTCCCTACATTGATCAGGTAGCTGGTGTTCCTGGTACGATCAATGTCGCTCCCCACCTTAGCCATGCAAGAGTGCCTGGTATGGTCAAGGGACGCTCAAACGGCCAACTCGTTATGCAATGGCTAAGGCCTAACAGGAGTTCCTGAGATCGTAGAGTGGCCTAGGGGAAGGGGGGAAATGCACCACCACACTGGGTAACTTCCAGCAGTTCGAATCTGGATCGCCTACAGAAATTATTAAAACTTTACACTGTATCATCAACAGTACAATTTCCCTGCTCTATTGCATAAACACTAAAAATGAATTTTCTTGGGACAATCCCATTGAGTAGAGAGAAATAATTTGGCAAAGAAAATGTTCTTAACTCTGGGGTCCTGGACCCTTGTATTGTAAAAGCCAGGTTGACAGCTCTCTTCACTCAAGCAAGAGAAGACAAACTAAAAAGAGCATTTTTAGATGTGGAAACATAGATTGTATAACACTTATAGCATAACATAAACTTATACTATAAATATAAATGCTAAATATATATGTATAAGTAGATGTAAAATATATGTGTGTATAAGTACATGTATAAATATATATATACTCTGTGCAATTGCAAATGTACATCTATGCTTGTAACTAGAGCTGGAGACATACTGTACTGTGAAATTGCGTTGAAAAATAAGGCTTTGTTGATTTCTAAAATAATTTGAATTTCCTGTTAATTTTGTTATGATTTTATATGATCTAGTGAAAGATCATAGAATCATAGAATCATAGAATCGTTAAGGTTGGAAAAGACCTCTAAGGTCATCGAGTCCAACCCTCAACGCAACACCCCCATGCCCACTAAACCATGTCCCTAAGCGCCTCAACTACACGTCTTTTAAATACCTCCAGGGATGGGGACTCCACCACTGCCCTGGGCAGTCTCTTCCAAGGCCTGACCACTCTTTCAGGAAAGAAATTTCTCCTAATGTCCAACCTAAACCTCCCTTGGCACAACTTGAGGCCAATTTCTCTCATCCTATCTCTGTTACTTGGGAGNGTGAGCTGCCAGGTGTCCCTGTTTATGGAAAGGGGGATTGGACTAGATGATCTTTAAAGGTTTGTTCCAATCCAAAGCATTCTGTGGTTTTATTCGTGTAAATTCAAGAGAAATATGGAAAAATTGGATAGAAGTGAGCATCTCCATTTTTGTACTTGAAATGGTTCCTTTTGTTCTAGAATGTTTATTTTTTTGGAGTTTTTCTTTTTTTTTTTCCTAAATTAAGGATTGCTTAAAATCAACATTTCTCAGGTCAAACAGAAATTGCGTTCATTCTAAAATGTATTTATATTTGTGAGATACTTTATTTTAAAATTTGGTGTTTGTTTATATATATATATATATATCAGTTTACAATATGTTTATGCCAACAGAAATAATTTTATTCTCACTTGCTCCAAATTGTCAGCAAGCTGAAAAATCATGTACTTGCACAGTAATCTTTACAACAACAGTCTGGCTATTTGTCTTGAGCTACCAACTGGAAAAGAAAAACTAATAGCATCTATACAGCAGTTAATGTGCACTTGTGTTTAATTGGTATCAGCAACACTGTTAAAAAGAAAATTAAGTAAGTAGCCATTTAAGTAAGCAGAAATCTTCATTGTTGTTAGGTTGAGATTGTTGTTGTTGTTATGCAGGACTCATAAGCTGGGAATAACTCTAGTACCAAAACCCAACATAAATCAGTTCTTGAAAGCAATATTGTTCAACACCATCTTGCTTTTTGGCTTTCATTTTAGATCTACTGGAGCTTGGATACAAATAGATCATTTATATTCACACATTTATTTTTAAATAGTTCCCTTCCATTGGTGTGTGCATGCTTCGCTATTTTAAACCAGAATGTGCGGAAGATTAGTTGTTCCTACTTGTAATGTAAATTGTGTAGTGTACAAAAACATTGCTTATCCTCTGTAAATATTTTATTTGAATTTAATACTCTTGTAAAACTGTATTAACAGTCTTCCCCTGATTATTATTGTTTGTTTTCTTTTCTCAGCTCCCCCTTTTCAGGTCTGGGGACAAAACCTGTTAATTCACAGTGGAATTTGCATAAATATTTAAAAAGGCTACATTTGGCATTAGTGGGACTGTTGCATCAGAAAGCCTGGGATAAAGATGCACTAATATATAAACTATTATACAGGTAGATCACTTCAAAGTTAGGTAGGTAAGATAAATGTAGATCAATGATACCAAAAACCATTTTATTGTTTATCAGTGCAATGATAAGAGATGATTAAATAATTTTAATCTATTGTTTTCAGATAGTACTAAAATTCAGACTGTTTTGAATTGTGCAAACTGAGGTCTAAAACTGTCAAGCTTCAGGCCTTGCCAAAGCAATTACCTGTTTTAAAAATGATATTTTAATAAAAAAAATGGCATTCCTTTGTTGTCTATTCTGACCCAGTCTTCCTATTGTAAAGTCTAGACAAGAATAGCTGGACAAGCTCCGAACCATAGCATTATGACTGAATTTGAATAACTATTTGTATTTCCTCTATTCTTATTGTCCATAGCTTTCCTTAGGGAAAAAAGAAAAGGTAGCTTTGTAGACTGATTTGACATGAGGTATGACACAAGGCACATGTCAAATCAGAGTTTAAATCAGAATGGCTTTTTTTGCTCACTTGCCAATTGAATAAATAAAAAGTCACAGCTGAGAACTGGGAGAACTTTCAGTAAATTGTTATTTATGAGGAAAACAAAAAATGAAGTTAAAGGAAAAAAATGGATACAAATTTATTATATTTCTCAAATGTTTAAAAGTTTTGAATTTCCAGATGATGGAATTTTGTTCAAAGTTGCTGAATAGGAAAAGTGGAATCATTTTGCATTGTTCATACCCAAAGACAACTTGAGAAATTAAATATGCCAAGAACATAGGTTACTGGTGTTCAATTTGCATACTGAGCACTTACAGAATATTTAACAGCTGCAAATGGTGTCCTCATCTCTGTCAATTAAAATATAATAATTCTGTTTTGAACAGCAGTCAAAACTGCAAAAAGTGAATGATAGATCTGAATGTGAATGCTGGGAAGGAAATAGGCTCTCGTGGAAGGGAATTACTCAAAGGGTTGAAGTGAGTAGTACTCAGGAGTGGTTTTCTTGTTGAAGAAAAAGTACATAGCACTTTAAAAGAAGTGAGGTCTTCATATAAAGAAGAATTATCAATATTATAAAAATCTCAGTGGCTTACAGCTATTTTTTTCACACTATTTCAAAAGAGCAGTCACTGAAAATGGTTTTACTAAGAAAGCACCTGTTGCCTCATACCATGTGCCGTAATAAATGTCTAACTTTATCATTTTGAAAATGTCATTTCCCTTTCCCCTCCTCTACCTTTTAAACACATATACAAATTTATTTCAGTCCATAAGGGTGAAAAGGGGATCCTTTTTCAGAATCAGGTTTTGCCCATGAAAATGCTTCCTGCAGCAACATTGCCTTTGACTGATGCTCTCAGTCATCCTTCCTCAAATCGCTCAGGTTTTTCATGGGGTTTCACTGGTCTTGCTGGTGCTGTGGTCAGTGTTAAACAGAGGAGTCTGGGGATATATATTGCTTTTCACTGCCTTATTGCTAAATACTGTGCATGTGCAGAGATAAGGCAGGTCTGCTGTCAACATTTATAACAAATCTTTAGGAGTGGTAGGGGTCAAAGCTGTTCAGGCTGTAAGGCATTGCAATGCCGTGAACACAGAAGCCTTCCTGTTAAGTGATAAGTACTATTTTCAGAATAATATCCTTCTCAGATTTTCCATTATTAAATATCATGAACCGTGGCAAGGAAAACAAAGCCTCAGTGGTTCTGTTTATTAACTGCTTTGGCAGTTGCCATTCTGCCATTGGATGTTGCATGGGGCAGATGCTTGCTTTTCAGTGGTGTATGCTGGTTTGCTTCAGCACTGATTTTAGAAGGCTTGTACCTGAGAATACAGTTTTAACCAAGAAAGAGGAAACTTCGTAAATGTTGATGGATTTGGATCTTCAGTACAGACTATACCTTGGCAAACTGTCAATGCACAATTATGTTTGTAGGTTAATTAGTTAGGGATCACTTGTGTCTCAGAGGTTTAAATTCAGCTCTGAATTGCTCATCAGACAGTCCAATTGATTTCAGTGGAATTACAGAAGGTCTAAGAGCCAAATTTGCCCTAAGAACAGATAAAAGATGCAAGAGGGATCCAGTGCAACACAAACCGTAGCACACTGGCTTATTACTAAAAACTCACTCAGCTTTATGGTCCGCAAGGCTGTGCAGCGAGGACCCTTTTAGAAAAAGTCTCTCCTGAAACTAAGGAATAAGATAGCAGCAGTGCACTTTAAGTTATACAATATCAGCAACAGCTTGTCGCTAATGTCGCAAAGTTTGGCTTGTGATTGCATCGAGGCATGGTTTCTTTTGGGGGGTTTAAATGCTATGAAGATTTCCTTCTTCTGCCTGATTTTGAATAGAAGTATCCAAACCATCTAAAAGCTGTAGCTATTCCATCTCACGTGAGGAAGAGCTGTAGTTGTCCAGAGGTACCTACAAATACCCAGCGGGAAATACTAAGCATGACCTTCATGCATGGCCTGACACGCTGTTGTGCTTCTGCTCCCTATTTCCTTAGGAATCTAAAGAGCACAAAGAGGAGAAGAATTGTTCATTTGGCAGGACGGGGAGAAACAAGGACAAGGACAGAAAACTGTTAATGGTTCTCTCAGAAAGAATCTCACTAGCAGATGATGCATTGCAGAATTGGTACCTCCAAATATTGAACAGGAAAACTGGTTAGATCTAGCTTCTGCTCATACTTTTAAGGCAAGGGGAAAAGCCATTTTTGGGGAGAGTATAAGAGATAAGGTCCTCTATTTTTAATCAAACCCTACAAATAAACAGTGACTGACTAAAGTCATGGAAGATGCATTTACGCAAAAAACTTTGCAAAGAGGACGTGATCACACTTGAGGTGGCTTCCCAAGGGAATGAAGGCTGGATAACAGTAGCCAAACACATCTAATGAAACAGTCCCTGATTGTCAGGTTTTGCGTATACGATCAAGTTATTCTGCAAATAAAGCAGAACAAAACACAAAGCATCAGACCACTTTTTGACCAAAATTCCTGCAAAGGGATGAAAAACGTCACGAGTGTTTGGAAGAGAATGGGGTTGCTTTACTACATCTGTATCTCTGCTTCCAGCCCCTTTTTGCTGGAAATTGTGACAGCTGTTTGGATTGGGGTCACAGGAGCTCAGCTAGGAGGTCTAGTGGTCACTCTATCTCCAAGGAAACAAAAGCACCCAGTTCCTAGAAAGCTTGAATTTTAGTCCTGTTCAGAAATAAGTCAGCTTGAATATTGCAGACTTCTGGTCTCCAGGAGTCAGTGTCTGGGATACTGATAAGCTGCTTGTCAAATTCTAAGTACATTTGACACACTGGAGTAAATTGAGTCTTTAAAGTTAAGATAAGGTCTTTTGTTTTAAGGGGAGCAAGTGATTTATCAAATCATGCTGGGGTTAAGGCATTCTGCCAAAAATAACATTAACTCGTATCTAATTCATACTTGGCCTGTTAACTGGTAGGTCCCAAGTCTCTGCAACAGGCAACTCACCTCTTAAAATTACATTATGCTTGCTTTGTGTGGACTTCTAGCTGCTTCTGCAAGTGCCCATGCATCTTGGACCTGCAATTGCTGTGATTTTTAGGCATGGAAGTCATGTCTTGCTTCTTTTTTGGGAACTGGCAAAAATGAGGGGTGAACTTTTGCATTCCAGAAAATGTAGTTTGTGTCTGTTTCCTAGAAAGAAACACCTATTCATTTCCCAGCAGGGAATTCTTTTGTGGATCTTTAGTGGGGAAAAGCAAACAAAAAAGCAAAAAAAATAAAAGGTTATTTCCTTTTGTGACACCTAAAGTTGGTTGAAACTGTTATAGCTTTGCTATTCCGCCCTCCCTTTTTCCTTTGATCTTTGGGGTTGGGGGGGGAAAGACAAAATTTTTTTCTTTCCTTCTTTTTTTTCTCTCAGGGCTGCCTAATCCCCTATCCCACCCTGCAGAGGTGATGTGCAACAGCAGTGATTGCTGTGAGGTACATTTACACACTCATGTTAATGGTAGTTATTTTGCCCTTTTTGTAGGTTCCTCTCCTAGGTTTTGAGTCCTGCTGAAAGCTGTTGTGCAGCTTCAGCCTTGAGGTTTGTGTTTCCAAGAGCTATGTGCAGGAGGTGGGAGGATGGTACAGGGCAGAGCTGTGAGGACACAGAGACAAGTTGGCTGCAGAAGACTTCAGAGTCCCAAGAGCATCCCAAAAGCTCACAGGTAGTAGAAGCAGGTTTATTATAATGTCTCAGGTGCATCCTGCTGCAGAACTTTGTGTGTAAGTTTTTTCTTCCCCTAAGTGCTTTGCAATGCATAGCCTTTGTGTATAAGCAGCACACCTGAAGCCCGAGTTTGCTTCTTCACTGTGTTGTAGATTTTCTGAATTGCCCTGATGATAATCTCACAACTTTTTCAGGCCTGACTTCTCTGTGCTCCCTCCCAGTTTTGCAGCCAATACCATTGGTACAGTGCACTGCCAAATAAACCCAGTAGTTTTCTCCCACTTCAAGCGGTTGTTGATATTCAAATCATTTGTCAGACAGTAGCAGACCAGGGCTCTCCAGCCTCACACTTTCCATTTTCATCGTGAAAGAAGGGGTATCCATGAATGAAACACTTTCTTGCATTCCATATTGAGCTTTTCTTTAACACAGAGGAATTTGCATCCTCCTTTCAAATAAGGAACATAGTTATGTGAAAATAATTTACTGAAGAACTGAATGGGATAAATTCAGTCCAGTCTGGCAGCCCAATTAATTAATGTAATAAAAAAATTAAAAGGAGGTCTCATAATCAGTACAGTGTTTCACCTCATGGTATGAAGGGAATAGAGGGAGAGAAGAGTACTCCAAACTCCTTGACTAAATTTCTCTAATCCTTTGGTTTATCAAATGAAGGGAACAGCCTGGTGCATGACAGCGAACAATTCATTTCCACTCCAATGAGTACAGCAAGAGAAAGTGCCCTTTTTAATCAGACAGATTAAATAGGAGCTGTTTCATGCCAATTCAGTGACTTCAGCAATTATAAAAGAAACTGGACATGGACACAGAACCTGTTCCAATTAGTTTTCATTAACAAGTTCTTTGGAGTAGTTTGTGAAAGCAGTAAACAAATGGAACTGGGAACATTTTCAGTATGTTTTTCATTTTCTTAAATACTTTACTTTCTTGAAGAACCTTAATAGGAGCTCTCTGAGTCTGGAATGAATTCAGACGCTCATACTTATATTATCTGCTTTTCCCCCCTACCCCTTGCTGATGTTTATGACTTGAAATCTGATTCTGTTTGTTGGTATATGCACAAAACATATCCTTTTCACATTTACTTAACTAGAATCATAGAATCATAGAATCATTAAGGTTGGAAAAGACCTTTAAGATCATCAAGTCCAACTGTCAACCCAACCCCCCCATGCCCACTAAACCATGTCCCTAAGCACCTCATCTACACGTCTTTTAAATACCTCCAGGGATGGGGACTCCACCACTGCCCTGGGCAGCCTGTTCCAAGGCCTGACCACTCTTTCAGTAAAGAATTTTTTCCTAACGTCCAGCCTAAACCTCCCTTGGCGCAACTTGAGGCCATTTCCTCTCGTCCTATCGCTTGTTACTTGGGAGAAGAGACCAACCCCCACCTCACTACAACCTCCCTTCAGGCAGTTGTAGAGCGCGATGAGGTCTCCCCTCAGCCTCCTCTTCTCCAGGCTGAACACCCCCAGTTCCCTCAGCCGCTCCTCATCAGACTTGTGCTCCAGGCCCTTCACCAGCTTCGTTGCCCTTCTCTGGACACGCTCCAGCACCTCAAGGTCCTTCTTGTCGTGAGGGGCCCAAAACTGAACTCAGGATTTGAGGTGCGGCCTCACCAGTGCCCAGTACAGGGCATTACAGTACAACTAATTGCACTGCGTTAGATAACAGGAGTATGAGCATTGTCCAGGTGTGACACCCATCAAAGTGCATTTCTGTGGGAGTCAGTGAGTGTGTGCCTGTGTATGTAGGTGTGTTTAGGGGACTGTGTGTCCTCCTGGGGGACCTGTACAGGCGGAGGCACCTCTGTTGGCTCTGTTGGACATCTCTGAACGTTCCTGGCCTGGGCCAACCTCACACCATCCCCAGTCACTCTTTGGAAGACTGATATTCATCTTGGGCTAAAGCTGCAGAAACTCTGTTAACGCTTTGGTGGTATGGATGATGTTGGACCATTACAGAGCCTCTGCCCTTATTTTGTTTGGTTTAGATGTATAGATTTATCCACCAAGGCCTCAAACGGGCATATCTGGATACCTATATCCATAATGATTTCACCAGACAACCTTTTCCTAATAACTTTTAGCTGTCATTGGCTTTTCTGTAATAAAAATTGGATTTGTTGTTATTGCTGCTGTTAGCCCCCAGAGTGTCTTTAGTCATACGAACAAATTCTACTTCTCTTCCTTTCTGGTTTGCTTACGTCTCTTCATGCTTCCCATCATGGCAACACTGTTTTAAAAAACCTGATGCAAAAGCTGCAGCCACTCTCATCTTCCTATTTTCCGAAATTAAACCAAACTCCTGTTCTTTATATATGCTTCCTTATTAGTAGCTACATTATTGCCACCAGTTCATTGTTCAGAGGATCCTCCTGTACCAGTGAAGGAGCCGTACTACTGCTTCTTCTGCCAAATTTCCTTCTGGTTCAAAATCTCTTTTTTTCCACTGTGCTTCTTGGTTTTGCCTTTGATGTTTCAAGGTGGTGTAGTTACGGCTACACCACACTGAAAACAGAATATCTGTTTGTAAAAATGTATTGAGATGTGTCCACTATTTTATTTTGCCAACTTCTTTATTAAAAAAAAAAAAAAAAGACACCACAAGTCTCAGAAGTCTTTCTGAGGCTTCCTTTTTCTTCATTAGTCATAAACATTAGCAAGGGATTTTTAATTTTTTTTTCCTCTAACCTTAAATATTTGGAGGGAAGAGAGTTGGGGTGTTTTTTTGTTTGTTTGCTTCTTTTTTCCCAAACCCATATTTCAACACAAACAACATGACTGCAACTTGTTGTAGGAAGAAGCTTACAAGGTACAATAATTGTTTCTTCCCTAGATCCCTAAACCTTATTTGTGGAATAGCTTATTTTGCAAACTCCCACAGAGATAGGTGAAATTTTCTTTAAGGGAAATGGCCTATTTGGGCTCAGATAGCACAAGGCAAGTCTAACCTGCCCTAGACCACATACAAGTGGACATACTGTATTCTGCTTTCACTCCCAATACTCTCCCTTTTATGCAAATTTTCAGTTCATTGTATTCCCTGCTCTCAGACCCCACACATTCCTAGAGTTAAACGGACTTCAGAGCACAATCATGTTTTGTTCATGTCTCTCAGACAGCGAGGTAAACATTATATATGTATAAAGTCATGATTTCAGACTAGACATAAGAGCCACCCTAGAATCCATAAGGTCCAGCACCAGCCCAAGCAAAGGACACCCATCCCCAATGCAAATTAAATTCCCTTTTTTTCAGCAGGAGAGAATGATACTAAAGTAAAATTCAGATATTCATTGAGGTACTTCTGTGTTCATTATGTATGAGGTGATTATATCGAAGAATCTCACTTGAACATTAATTCTTTGAGTTGGGCAAGACCTTGCAAAAACTGAAGGCTTGTCCCAGCATCTTTAATGCAAAAATTGAAAGTGCAGACATTTTCAGCCCTTGACCACTGTGCTCCTGTGCTGTATCAGACTCCAGTTTCTTATGTTAATTTTTCAGATAGTTGCTCTGTTTCTAATGCAAGTATAATATTACTTTACCAAACTAGTATTATTGCAAAATTAATTTTAAGACCCCCATTTCAGAGAATTATATCTCTGCTATTTTAGCCTGACCTGGGCTAGAGTTTGGCAGGCAACAGAGCAATATTGTGTAATCCTCTCTTTATTCGGAGGAGTCTGTTATGACTGGGTAGAGCTAACATATGGAAATTGCTAGTAACCGGAGACCTCTCCAGTGGAATTGCAAAACTGGTAATTCTATCCAAGACCTGTTTGTTGTGGTTTGACCTGCACAGCATAAAATGTACCAGGCCGAGCATCTGCTAACAGAAATGTGCAGAATGAAAATACAGAGAGCCTCCCCTCTGACTGGGGAGTTCTAGCAGCTGCATAATCCTGCTCTCACAGTTTAGCAGGAAAGGTCCAAAACTGGAAGGAAAAGAAATAAAACGGCTGTGTCCTTTCTGTGGCTCACAAGCCTCTACACTGCAATAAACTTGGCAATGCAATCAAGTCTTTTCCCCCTGTACCTCTGAATTCAGACAGCTGAGGAAAATCATCAGCAGAGTTCTAAAACATAATAACATCCTGACTGGGGACTTTGAGTCTAGTAATGAATAATATATAATAGGGTTTAGAAAGGAAGCTATTGGTAAAGTTTTATAGCTAAGAAGGCTCTCTTCAAGAGTGGGCAGAGTTTATAATAATAATGAGGCTTCTGCATGCCTGGACATAACTTTTTATTCTTCTTATTCTTCTCAAGATTTCATTTGAACATGTTGTAGGTGCCTGCTTTTGGCAGCTGAACAGTTTTTATTCTTGGCACAGGGCATCTGTATCAAACAAAGAATATGGGAATGCAGATCTAAATGAATCTGTATGCGCTGTGTTTGATTTGATGTCGCTGGAGAAACCCTAATATCTGTTTTGCAGACTGCTATGGAAGAATTCAGCTTTTAGCAATACATGACTCTTAGGGATTTTTCTGTCTGTAATCTTCCTTATTCTAAGGAAAGAGAAGATGGAGGTGGGCAATGTTTGTTTTATCTTTCATGTAATCTGAAAAGAAATAAGGAGGAGTGTCCCAAGTTTGTCACTGAGCATCACCCCATAAATACTTGCATGTGCCGTGAGTGCCAAAAATGCCTATACAAAAGAATATTTAATTTTTGTGTACTCTAACACAAGGGATCTTAAACCATGCTATGGGACATAGCATCCCAGGAGGGATACTGAAACTAGGTAGGATTTCAAAAGGCAGCGTCAGTGCTTTACCTCCTCAGGCTAGTGTACTTTGCTTACCCTTGAAAAGAAGCTGTTAATGCCACTATACACCACCTACTCCAAAAAATTCCTCTATTACACATCACTTAGGTATCACATAACAACTAGGACCCAATAGTATCACTGGTAATGCTGAAAGGTTGAGGAAAAATGACTGGAAATAAAAATGCTTCTGCTTTTATGAATACAGATACAGAATTTTATTAATACAAATAGAAATAGTTCATGTGTTTAAAGTTTCTAAGCGCATTCAAACAGACGATAGAGAGAATTTCCTGAATTCTCTAAAAAACAGGAACTGGGAGGATTTTTAAAGCCTTCTACAGACACATAATCTGTAATAGAACAAGCAGAATTACCTAATGTCACAAGTCCATTTATAATTTGAGGCAAGTTGATCTTTCTAGCGAGGTATCATTACTGCCGTAGACACATGTATTACTAAATGATGTCTGCTTCCATTGCATGGTGCAAAGATTTTATTTTCACATTTGCCTCCAAATGTTGATGGCTCTGGGGTTAATTGAATGAAGGATATGCAGCAGAAATGCTAGAGAATGTACTGCTGACAATCAGCAATATAACTAGTTTTGAAAATGCGTGCATGCACTTCTACCTCAGCATAGTAACAAAGAAAATGCATAGATGCTATAGTGTTATTGCTTTTTCTACATCTTGTCAGCAAATTTTGTAATACGGTAGTGGTGTATGTGTTTCTGAATTGTGCAGATAATGCATGCCATGAATAAATATTTTGGCAACACAAGATTGCTTTCCTCTGAGTCTTAATTTGTGCTTTTTGTCTGCAAAAGCCAGACATCAGTGTGCATACCTTGTACACAATTTCTTTTTTTTTTTTTTTTGGCAGTATTATTGTTGTTGTTATTACAGAGTGCTTAGCAATGCTTACCCAGTCATATCACTCAAACAACTGGCAGGTGGCTTGTTCTACAGATGGATAAACACTAGCACATGTTAAACTGCAAATATCTAGAAGAAGTGTTTTGTCGCATATTTGTTGACCATTCAGCCATCTGCCTGATTTTCTTTAAAGTACGGCCCATAGTGGTTTGACAGAGAGTGAAAGTGGTGTAATATCGGTACTAAGGTTCTTAATCATCCTTGTAGCATCCCAATGAAACCTCCTTCGCTGAAATCTAAATTAGATGGACAGATGTATAGACTGGGAAATATTCCAGATATTCTTTATATATCAAAAGGTTCAACACCAGCTACAGTAAAAGTGTGATCCTTGAATGTAGCATTACATCAAGTTCTACCAATGAGGTGTTTTGCATAACATAGTGATGAGGAATTCAGACACTTGAGGGAAAGGAAAAATCATCAGTTCCCAACAGGCAAAGTCTTGTTCCTCAGTCTTTGAGGCACTGAAATCCCAGGGTGGTATAGCATTTGTATCTACAGCAGTGTTGGCTAACTTATGTAGGTATTGGGTTAAATTTGGTCTCAATGTTACATAGGCTTTAAAATAATTCATTTAGACTAATTTATTGAAGAAAACAATTAATCCAGGGATATTAAACACAAAGACCGCTGGGTAAGAAACAGGNAGGTGGGGGTTGGTCTCTTCTCCCAAGTAACAAGCGATGGGACGAGAGGAAATGGCCTCAAGTTGCACCAACGGAGGTTTAGATTGAACATTAGGAAGAAATTCTTTACTGAAAGAGCGGTCAGGCCTTGGAAGAGGCTGCCCAGGGCAGTGGTGGAGTCCCCATCCCTGGAGGTATTTAAAAGACGTGTAGTTGAGGCGCTTAGGGACATGGTTTAGTGGGCATGGTGGTGTTGCGTTGAGGGTTGGACTTGATGATCTTAGAGGTCTTTTCCAACCTTAACGATTCTATGATTCTATGATTCCATAAGACACCACCTGTGGCTCAGGAAGTCCTTGATACATGGGAGGCTGGATAACTGTGTGTAGAGAAGTATTGCTGTATAGCTGTATAGCACTAGTTTAGACTGTTTTCTAGTATATGTCCTTTATTATATGTCCTAGTAGGGTGTATGTCTTTTGATCTGACCTGATACAACTGGGTTTTGTTCCAATTCCACAGCTGAGTTACTATATGGCAATAGTGATAGTATTATGTAATATCACTCTTATTTCTCCTTCTGTTTGGAGTATATGGTTTCTGGGTCAGGAATTATCCCCACCTGTGTATTTGTTCAGTGCCTGGCAGAATGGAACTGCAATCTCAAAGGGTGCTTAGGGTAATATTAAATATAAAATTTAGTTCATGTCCCTTAGGTAAAGCTGTATACAGTGGCCCAGGAATTCCTATGTCTGTTATGAGAAGGAAATATAATAGTTAAGCACTGTTTAGGAAATTTAGATATTTTTCTGACTTTTTGATTCCTACGGGGAATTTTTTTGTCATGACATAGCTCATTTTGTTAAATGAGGAGTTGGGAATAGGAAGATCAGTTACCAGGAGAGGACATCATGACATAACATATAATTATTCTTTTTTATATATGTCTTTCCTCCAATCTTTATCCTTCATTTTGGCTAAATAATTATTTCTGAGGAAAAAAAAAAAAAAAAGATAGGTTCAGTATATAACACTGCTGATATGTAATTCTTACAGAGGTGCCTGACTCCAAGTTTTATGCGTCTCTAAACTAGCATCGTTGCACCAGGACTTTGGAAGCTAATGAAGAAACCACATCCTTTTAGCTCCAACTTCTCTTCTATTCTCTTTTCCTAGCAAATCTATGCTTAAACCAGCCAGTTATTCACATGAGTAGGTGGCAAAACTGTGAAGAATGTTATCTTTAGAGATTTTCTTGTTTCCCCGGTTACTTGTTTACTAGAAAAAACACATCATGTGAATGAAAAAATTGGAATCTAAAGAGCTGGTTGTACCATTCCGTTTCAGTGGCTTACCCAACTTCAATGAAAGTGCTCAAAACTCTAACACTGCGCAGAGAAACAGATTCACTTTGCAAAAACATAGTACAGCTCTACTAAACTGTGCCTATATCCTTTTTACAATTATTCTGTTTGAAAACTAGTTCTACGTATGATGACTTTGAGGTCCATCTCTCTGCAATATGTAGTAAATACAATGCAAAGGACCATTGTCAGCCTCCAAAATTAAGCTGTTTCATATATTTAGCTTTGAATTATTATGCTGAACACATATTTAGCTCGTGCTAAGGGTCTACTTCATGCACTGATTAAAGAACTGCAGTTCCTTAAATCAAGACTCACCCCATCCATGCTATTTTAGCTCCTTGATCACCAGAGGTGACCAAGCAATCTCACTTGGAAATGCTTGCACTTTAAAACAACTAGTCAGCTCTACACCTCATAACTTCTTTTTATCACTATGTGCAAGGTAGCTTCAACTTTTAGATTCCACGTCGACTGGGTCAGTAAGAATCCAAGTTGTAAGGAAAATACATTCATTTAATAATTAATGAGGTAAAAAGGCTTCAATTAAATTACTAAGAAACATTATAGAGCAGGCTAAAGTTTAAAACTTATTTAAATTGCTGTCTTAGGTCATTAAGTATATTTTTCTGTGTTCAGAAACTCAGAAGCTCTTAAACATGTTTGTGGAAGCAAGAAATTGGATCATTAAAATCTTTCCTTTCCCACAACATAAAAAAAAAGTGGTTTGAAGGCTTAGAGAGTTTTTGATACGACGTTTGGGCAGCTTAGAGCTCAAACAAATGTTTGGTCTCTGACATCACTTTAATACTTGGATAACTTTCTATATGCAGGTTTTCCTTTTTGAACCCAAGAGCGCTACTAACTATGTGCAGGAGTGATTGGCAAACTGATGGGTTTGCTGAAGAAAAGCTTTACTACATCCTCCACGCTGCTTTGAACACAGGATTTGGGTTGTTCTTCAACTGTCCCATGTCCCTCTTTCCTTGTCCCTTTTCCAGTCCAAAATGCACTGATCTCACTTTATGACAACTGAATGTGTCTGATTTCAAAAGCTGAGATTTTTCTTACTCCTACCTTTCGTTTTCCTGCACTTTTACTGAGCAAGTGTGGCTGTCCAGACCAATGTGTCAAGGAAACTGAAACTGCAGTCCCACTGAAATCACTGGGAGCCAGCATGAGAATCAACTCAAGGTTCAGTTCTAATCTTGATGTAGAAATGCTTCTGAAGTGTATCATTGCTTCCAAAAATTATGAAATTAATATAAATATTTGTACGTACAAGAAACATAGGCTTCTTCTTGTAACCGAGAATCACTCTAATAATTGGAACAGGCGATAAATCTTACTTTCATAACCTGCTCTAAAAGCTAAGAAAAGGTAGTGGTAATTACCTTATCTTTTTTACTTTTCCTTTATTATCTCTATTAGAGCTAGGGAAATTGGCACCTGAGAACATATGTTTCTGATCTTGTTCATACTTATTTTTTTGGAAGCAGGGGAGAAATTTAAATAGAAATCTGTTCTACAAGGTTGGCAATCCTGAAGGATGGAGCTCATAGGAGACTTTTGTAAAAAGATTGATTTTGTCTCAGATGACTTATTAGGTGCTCAAAGGCTACACTTATCAGCAGGATCAGTTACAAATGTTAACTTTGCATGAAATTTTAGTGGACTGGGAAAGTCTGATTTTACCATCTTGGTGAATAATATGAAAAACTATAAAATTACTTTGCTACTTTACACAGTTCTTGAATGTCTGAATAGATGCTTATACTGGTTCACTGGATCCATGCATGGGTAAAAACTCAAATGTACCATGTATATTGTCACGTGGGAAGTGGAATGCCTTAAGATAATCAGCTCCTTAAGTGCTGAGACATTGAAAAATGACACAATACTAAGAAGTCCACCTTTGAGCCATGTCCAGAACATCATCACAGGATATCCTCATGTCCTGTGGAAGTTGGAGCTTTGGCAATGATTTCAAGATTCGTAAACTGTATTTGATTTCAGGAGGAAGACAAAAGACTCAATCAAAACATTATAATGTGATAAAATTTACATATATTGTTGTGATAGTCTATTTTATACTAGAATGTAGAGTTTTAAAGAATGGGAGAAACAGAATGTTCATTTCCGAATATGCTTTTCAACATTTTTTGGGGCTTTTTTGCTTAATTAGTTTTGCTTTTTAGTAGAATTAGAACTTTTGATGGAAATATTTAGGACTTTTGGAGATTTTTTGTACAAACTTGACTTTCACATTAAATATCACCAGGATCATTCCTTTCTTTCTCTTTTTTGTATTTTATTCCTCCCTGGGGGAAAAAAACCTCACAACAAACAAACAACCATACTGATACATGCAAGCTGTATCATTTTAAATGTACCTTTATAGAAAAATCAGTATAATTCTCTCTTAGTGGATGTAACAGTGGCACAGCTCATTTTTTTCCTATAAAACTATAAAACTGCATACTGCACAATCACAGTACTCCAGTTTTGTGTACACAGTTTTCTTTTTTTTTATAATACTCTTTACTGAAAGAGCTTTCTAGCACCAAAAATCTCCCTGCATACCAAGCATACGTAGCACAGGTGGCATTTCTCACATCTCCCTTCAGTCACCATAAATTAGATGCCTTCCCTAACCTTAGCTTTTAAGTTCCCTCTATTGAAGACCGCTAAAATCAATAAAAAATTGTAAGTATGAATGGTCCTTTTGCGGTACCTATTTGATCCCATTAAGGAACTTAAACTAGATGCTTACATTTACAGTCAGAATATTTATTTTGTGAAACATCAAAGGGAAATTTGGGTCTCTTCAATAATTACAATACGTTTCCTTAAAAAATAATTACTGTTGTACTTCTCAATGAAGGATCCATGCAATCAATGGAGAGAGCCCTGCTAAAGGCAGTGGCCTTTGCAGCATCCTTGGTTATAGTATTTCTTTGTATAAGGATCATCAGAATCATCATGTATGGCATTTGTATATTTGTCAAGGTCAATAAAAGAAACTAATCTATTTTAATTTATTTTCAGTTAATTTCACTGCATGTATCTTGAGTGTTAACAGGTTCTAGAAGTAAATTTACTCAATTATGGCTTTGCACTGTATAAAACAAGGACAATCTTGTTTTACAAATGTATTTATGGGCTCTATATTGACTTTTCTATCCATCAATCTGACACACTGTGATCAATGCAGAGCAAATTTCTCTGCTTCCACTGATAGCAGGATGGAACTCCCTTCTAGAAATATCTGTATTATTCCTTGTAGGCTAGCTAATAAAAATGCATTCCATTTGCCTGTTTTTTGTACAACATTTATGAACCAATGATGTAAATATTTAACACTTCTAAGAATGCAGTATAATATTCAAGAACTTGACCATGTCCGATCACTTTAATGGATTTAAATCCCAGATGTCCATGGTTGGCTCTGCATTCACAGAAGAGAAATGTGCCAAGGTGTTGTGTTCCTGCACACAGGTTAGCCTGCTTCATGCACTGACAAGATTAATTACAGACCTCTGAACCTGATATGTTTTCTTAATATCCAACATGGCTCTTACTTTCCTCATTCAGGCTGAAATATGTGGCTTGCTCTTGCATAATTCAACAGCAGTCTTCTCTCTGAGTAGCACTGGTTTTAGTAGTTGTAAATGCCTGCAAATTACTAAAGTGAGTGATATGATGCACGACAGTTTGTTTAGAGTTATTTCAGTGATTATGGAAAGATGGAAAATAAGCTCTTTCCAAAATGTCAGAACACTGGAGAAGAAACATCAGTCATATAATTTCTAGAATAGTACAAACCATTTTTTTTAGTTTTAGTTTTTATTTTTTTGCATGCCCTCTTTACTCAGTGGAAAATAATACAACATGTAGATTCCACTATTGGTGTTGCCCAAATTCACTTTTTGTCTTGCTGATCAAAGTGTTCCAATATTTCTTCTGGAAGCTGATACTTAACTTTGTTTGTTTGTTTCAAATAGAATGCTGACTTAAAAAAAACCCAAAACTTATGTGAAATATATCCAGCTTCATTATCCTATGAATTAAGAAGAAATACAAGTGTTCATGAAGACATAAGGCCCAGGTTTATCCTTTCTAATTAAAGGTATATATTGAAGGTGCTGAAGATATATAGGGGCGTAACAGCCCTAGAATCTCTATATAGTCAAAACCGAGAGGCAGGTATCGACAAGAAGCCAACAAGCCAACCAATGATCTAAATCACTTGGTGAAAACACAGGAAAAACATACTTTATTATGAAAAAGAGATCTTATTTGGGAAATTTTCACTGGACTTTGGGAGTGTTTCATGAGTCCCAAGATAATTTTGATTCAACTTTTAAAGGCTAAAATAATTCTGCTTTTTGGTTTCTAATATTCCATTCTGTGCTTCAGTACCTGATCTCATTTTTCTCTTAATTCTGTGATGCAGTATACCTGCAAAATAGTAAAATAATATGTGTGCTCTGTGATGCAATTGTGTGCACAATGTAAATGAACAGTTCATGAAATTTGTAGAGTGGCGTACCATAAAAGAAACTGGGTTTGAAAGAATTTTGAAGCAGGACCTGATCTGAGGTTGAACTGGATGACCTCCAGAGGTCCCGTTCAACCTAAAATGTTCTATGACTGTAACTTTGGGCTTGCAGGGTTGTCTGAAAATGTTAAAGACTTCTAGGTAGACAATGAGATGTTAACAGCAGTGCAGATTTGAAAATGCCAAATGGTCATTCAATAAAATACTTGGGGGTCTGTATCCCCATGATTGTTCTCAAAATCCAAAAAGAAGTATTTTGCTTACACTTGTCATGAATGTAGAGTTCTTGCCAAATCTTAATTACAGTGATTTGAAGTTTAATTAGAATGCCATGTGGTTTGGGATCAGTAGAAGTCGAAGCTTCATTTTTAATGCTAGTTGTAAATTTTCTGACAATTTTCCCACTGAAGAAAATCCGTTTCTACTAAAACAAAGTCCTCTATTGAAATATGCCAATTCTAAAAAAGACTTTTGTCCTGGAAGGTTTCTTCAGTCCAGAATTGCATTTCCATGTATGTGTAAGAGGCAGACGGATGAACTGCTGATTTCAGCCCAGAATAGTTAATCAACTCACTGTTGGAGCACTTAACAGAAATGTCAAAGACCAATGTTGAAGTCTCAGATGTGAATTAAAAGGAAGAGAACTTCAGTCCCCTATATCAGTTTAACCATTGCAGAGATCTATTCCTTTTACGTTTTTCTCTCCAGGCTCATGTTTGTTTTTTTTCCTAGTAGTAAAACTGGATTCTTATTTTTTTTCATCCAGTCCTCTCCTATTCTATGTTTGGTATCTCTTTCTATTAGAAGTGAGGAATTACCTTTATATACTACCATGGCATGAGAAGAATTTTTACTTTACATCAAAATGACAATAAGACTTTAAGATCTCAAAATTATGACATGACATGCAAAAATATATTTTAGATAATTAGGGATATTATAATATGTTAATTGGATTATTCCTCTTCCTTTAGCTCCTGTTAAAAACCAACCAACCAACCAACCAAACAAACAAAAAACCCAACAAACCCGCAATTTGATATCAAGGTTAAAACTTAATCTTTGAATATATTTTACCCATATTACAATGGAAATTTTCTTTCCACTTCTTAGTTATAAAGATACAACATACAAAATAATATATGCCTTGTAGGCATCTGTGTAGAAACCGTAGATGAACACAATGTTCTGGACCTCAGCTTGGGCTATTCTATGCTATTATTGTCTGAACATGATGGATTCCTTTTTCATATGATTTATAACTTGTCATTACAGGACACCGTAGTCCTCCAGACAACATTAATCTATCGATGACTCTGAAGTGAAGATGTGATTGATGCAGTTACGGAAATTGGTGACATAGGTAAGTTCTTCTTTTCTTTTCAAACCTTTCTTGCTGAAATGCATAGCTGTACCTAGAGTGGGACCACAAAACTATTCTAACTTCTGAGGCATGGGATACAAAGTTCATTGAGACACCCATTTGTTTTAATGAATTTTCCTTTTTTATTTCTTAGATAAATCTCTCTCTCTTTTTAGCTTTTTAAAAAATACTTTTTAATTAAGCAAAAATATCTGGTTTGATAACTTTAACCAAATAATTTTTAGCAAATGTTGGTTTGTTATCTCTAATCCATCTTGGGTTGATTTCTCTATTGTATTTCTTACTGAAATGGATAGCAGCATGTCTCTTTCCACTTGTCTCAAGGATTTTATACTGAATTCTCTTCTGCTGCTGCACAGAACTTTCAGAAAGGTACCAATGAAGAGATTGTCTTCTCTTGTTCTAAAGCCAGCAGTGGGAGTGGCACTTACGAATTTAAAGACACAAATAAGACTCAGCTTTGAAATTCTGGAGTATTATGTTTGTACCTCTAAAATGCTGTTGGAATCACTAATAAACTTCTACACTATTCGTCCTAGAAAAATATCCCTTATATACTCCACTTAAGTACTGAAGTAATTGGAACACGCAGACAAATATTTCTTAATTGAGTTTTGCAAGGGGGCGGGGGGAAGGATAAATGTAAACCCAAAGCGATACATTTCATCTATAACTGTCATGTTACGATCTCATTCTGCATTTCAAGGCCCTTCACAGACACTATATCAAAAGTTAAAAGGAACACTTCATATGATTTGACTGCACTGAGATTTTAACTTATTCAACAACGTAATAGAGAAAAAATCATTTTTGCCTGGTCAAAACATGACCTAATTCACTGACAGCATTAGAACACATCTGTATAAGCAGTATAGATGGGCATCCCAAAATTATGGGCATAGCACAAAAAGAAAAGATAGGGAACAGGAAAAGTTTATTGGCATGTAAAGCTCTGTCAGAAGGGTTAGGTGAGCACAGAGGGAAGACAATCTGTATTTACAAATTAACCCCACTGAGGAAAGCAGTATGAAAGGCATCCCATAAGCTAAGGTAAAATGTGTAACTGTGTAATGATCTTATTCTCCTTTCCACTGCCTTGTTGGGGTCCTAATCTGTCGTGTTATTGCATGGCTCCAGCTATGTCATTACTGCGGAATAGTTTATCCTATATTGAACGTCCTGATGTCTTCAGCCTGTGTCTGGTGCATGCAGAAGTGTTGTCAGCCTGAATGCTGCAATTGTCCATGTGGTGGGTTGACCCTGGCTGGGTGCCAGGTGCCCACCAAGCCGCTCTGTCACTCCACGTCCTCAGCTGGACAGGGGAAGAAAAATATAACAAAAGGCTCAGGGGTCGAGATAAGAACAGGGAGAGATCACTCAGCAATTACCATCACGAGCAAAACAGACTTGACTCGGGGAGATTAATTTAATTTATTACCAATTAAATCAGAGTAGGGTAATGAGAAATAAAACCAAATCTTAAAAACAGCTTCCCCCCACCCCTCCCTTCCTCCCGGGCTCCACTTTCTCTACCTCCTCCCCCTGAGCAGCGCAGGGAGACAGGGAATGGGGGTTGTGGTCAGTTCATCACACGTTGTCTCTGCCGCTCCTTCCTCCTCAAGAGGAGGACTCCTCACTCTCTGCCCCTGCTCCAGCGTGGGGTCCCTTCCATGGGAGACAGTCCTCCACAAACTGCTCCAACGTGGGTCCCTCCCACGGGCTGCAGTTCTTCATGAACTTCCAGCGTGGGTCCCTTCCATAAGGTGCAGCCCTTCAGGAACAGACTGCTCCAGTGTGGGTCCCCCACGGGGTCACAAGTCCTGCCAGCAAACCTGCTCCAGCCCGGGCTCCTCTCTCCATGGGGCCACAGGTCCTGCCAGGAGCCTGCTCCAGCATGGGCTCTCCATGGGGTCACAGCTTCCTTCATGCTCTGGGGTGGGGTCCTCCACGGGCTGCAGGTGGATATCTGCTCCACTGTGGACCTCCATGTGCTGCAGGAGGACAGTCTGCCTCACCATGGTCTTCTCCACGGGCTGCAGGGGAATCTCTGCTCTGGAGCACCTCCTCCCCTTCCTTCTTCACTTACCTTGTCTCTGCAGAGTTGTTTCTCTCACATTTCTCACTCCTCTCTTCCAGATGCTGTTGCACAGGTTTTTTTACCCCCTTCTTAAATACATTATCCCAGAGGCACTACCACCGCCACCGATGGGCTCGGCCTTGGCCAGCGTTGGGTCTGTATTGGAGCCGCTGGCATTGGCTCTATCGGACAAGGGGGAAGCTTCTAGCAGCTTCTCACAGAAGCCACCCCTGTAGCCTCCCCCACTACCAACACCTTGCCATGCAAACCCAATACCCAAAACCCAATAGCTCTCAAAAATGATCTAGAAACAAACAAACAAAAACACTCAACCAAAAGAAAAGAGAACCTCCCTGAAAGTGGAGACACATCTGTCTCCACAGGCATTGCAGATGTATGTTTATTGAATTCTGAATGACCTCTTTCAGTGATATTCCCCAAAAGTAACGAGGCCATACTCCCATGAGTCCTGCTCTAGTTAGTGAATGGATGGAGATTCTTCTGTGAAATGGGGAAAGTTTCAGAGCAGGAGCCCAATTTTGAGCATTGTCCTTTGGACATGTTGATCTTTCTCTGCTGACCACAATTAAACTCAGGCCTGTTCAGCCTCCTGGAGTTAAAGTAAACCTTTGTGACCATCTCCTCTTCTCGCCCCTTTGCCTGTTGGGTTTTTTAGCTTTCTGCTGATCTCCGTGCATCAGACATGCAAATAAAAATCAGGCACAGAGCATTTGAGTTGTAATGATGACTTTTGTGTCGCAAACCATGGCTATAAAATGTGGCAAAATCTAGAAGTTTATAACTGCAGTTTCAAACCTCCTGACATATTGGTATCTTCTTAGGAAGCAGTCAGTTAATCTTGCACATGAAACACATTCCAGCATAATGCAGAATGCTGCAGTTTTGCCCTATAAATTCCTCCTAGCAAATGCAGTGTTGCCACTAGCAGTCCTTGAAGGATCAAGGACCTCTCACTTTCAGAAGAATTTTGTAGTAGATATTTGGCAATATTTGCCCTGCTTTGGCTGAGTACATCATGCTCTGGTCCTTGGAGAGGGAACCTTATCAGAAGAGACCGGCTTCTCGCAGACCGTGCAGCATAATCTGTTTGCTCAAAGTGCATTAGCAGCTGGGAAACTTGAGTGTTTGAGCCCTGGACCTGTTGCTGAGATTTTGGCTTATGCTGATGATTTTTTCTCATTCCTTAGTGCAAATATAATTTTCTTTGCTTGAGCTTTGGAGCTCAGATTAACTGTCCTGTGTGCATTCTTAACCCTTTCTCTGTTATGTGAAGACAAGTTCTTGGTAGCACCATCTGTCCATGAGAAGGACGATCAGAGGCACTGGTGGGGTGGAGATGCAGCATTCAACAGTTTTCCAGTATGACTAATTTGGGAATGAGGACAAATTCAATTTCCAGTTAACTTTCTTCAGGCTTTTTCAACTTCTCTATCTCTCTGAGCTAAAGCAAAGAATTTGGAATTCACCTCTGTTTTTTTTTTCTGAGAAAGTAAAACTATGCTGACCTAGAAAATTATAAGTATCTTCCAAGTTTTAGACCAAGATGATAAACATGATGCAAAGAGACTTATCTAACCAACATTGTAATTTTCTACTCAATATTTAAATTATCAATTTTGATCGTTCTTATAAAACTATCAAAATGATTTTTTATCTTTTAGATCAGACAAATACTAGACAACAATATTTTTAATGACTTTCAGGGTATTATCTCAGGTTCATAAAGGTATATATTCTGGTATCACCTTGTGTGCTATAAGTTTATTTTTTCATTGACTCAAGCTTTTTGTGTATTCTATCAGTTAATAAAGGTTGGTTCTTGTTCATAAATTATGTAGGTTTATATATTAGGTGGAAATATTCAGTTATTTCATCTGCTGAAATTCGAAAAAATATCAATCCATCTTAGTTTCTAGTGAATGAATAATTCAATGTAGACTTGTTTCATACTTAGAGCATGTAAATCATAAAATCTTAAAGTGAATTTGGTTAGTAGGTACCCATGGATGTTATCTGATCTGAACCACTCAAAATAAGGTCAATTTTGAATTAGAAGTATCTTCAAAGGAAGGAAGAAACAAATTGATAACTATTTTGCTTTTTCTAGGTTTGTGTGCTTGTTTTTTTTTTTTCCTGAAATGAAAAATAAAACATGTTCTGTATTTTACAGATTTTTTTTTCTTGAAGATATAATTTAAATTCACCAGAATTACTTCAAAATGTAAAATTCATTGTGTTCTAGGACCAANTAGCAGCTGGGAAACTTGAGTGTTTGAGCCCTGGACCTGTTGCTGAGATTTTGGCTTATGCTGATGATTTTTTCTCATTCCTTAGTGCAAATATAATTTTCTTTGCTTGAGCTTTGGAGCTCAGATTAACTGTCCTGTGTGCATTCTTAACCCTTTCTCTGTTATGTGAAGACAAGTTCTTGGTAGCACCATCTGTCCATGAGAAGGACGATCAGAGGCACTGGTGGGGTGGAGATGCAGCATTCAACAGTTTTCCAGTATGACTAATTTGGGAATGAGGACAAATTCAATTTCCAGTTAACTTTCTTCAGGCTTTTTCAACTTCTCTATCTCTCTGAGCTAAAGCAAAGAATTTGGAATTCACCTCTGGTTTTTTTTTCTGAGAAAGTAAAACTATGCTGACCTAGAAAATTATAAGTATCTTCCAAGTTTTAGACCAAGATGATAAACATGATGCAAAGAGACTTATCTAACCAACATTGTAATTTTCTACTCAATATTTAAATTATCAATTTTGATCGTTCTTATAAAACTATCAAAATGATTTTTTATCTTTTAGATCAGACAAATACTAGACAACAATATTTTTAATGACTTTCAGGGTATTATCTCAGGTTCATAAAGGTATATATTCTGGTATCACCTTGTGTGCTATAAGTTTATTTTTTCATTGACTCAAGCTTTTTGTGTATTCTATCAGTTAATAAAGGTTGGTTCTTGTTCATAAATTATGTAGGTTTATATATTAGGTGGAAATATTCAGTTATTTCATCTGCTGAAATTCGAAAAAATATCAATCCATCTTAGTTTCTAGTGAATGAATAATTCAATGTAGACTTGTTTCATACTTAGAGCATGTAAATCATAAAATCTTAAAGTGAATTTGGTTAGTAGGTACCCATGGATGTTATCTGATCTGAACCACTCAAAATAAGGTCAATTTTGAATTAGAAGTATCTTCAAAGGAAGGAAGAAACAAATTGATAACTATTTTGCTTTTTCTAGGTTTGTGTGCTTGTTTTTTTTTTTTCCTGAAATGAAAAATAAAACATGTTCTGTATTTTACAGATTTTTTTTTCTTGAAGATATAATTTAAATTCACCAGAATTACTTCAAAATGTAAAATTCATTGTGTTCTAGGACCAATTTAGATTTGAAATCAGAATTTAGAATTTCTAATGTTCTTCTATGTTTTTAGAAATAATATTTCTTGACTTTTCATATTCAAGAGAAAAAAACTCCTAAAACTAGGCACAGATTAGTCACTTGGCTCCATTCCAGTTTGAGTATGGAAAATGAGCAACAGGATAAGTACATGAGATGAACTTGAAAGATTAACAAGTAAAATGTGCAAAGGAAATGTTTATTCTTCAAATTAGCTCATGTCTCTGCTAATGACATGGCAAGCAGAAATCTATCAGTTTCTTTAATGCAAGTAACTTGACATTTTGACAGCCGGAGAAGCCAGTCATTCCTGATGAAGCCACTGATCAATACCCCTTCTGCTTTTAGCACTTTAAAGCTTTTATCTGTAGTTAAAGAACATTTCTAACTAGAAAACTTAATGAAGAAGAAATGTTTATCATATCTAGGACAGTACCTTGCAATCTGCCTTGAGGAAAACATAGAAAATTACTGCATCTGATAGTGAATTTATAGAATCAGAATAATTTAGGTTGGAAAAGACCTTTAAGATCATCAAGTCCAACCTAGCACTGCCAAGTCCACCACTAAACCATGTCCCTGAGAGCCTCATCTACACGTCTTGTAAATACCTCCAGGGATGGTGACTCAACCACTTCCCTGGGCAAGGAATCAAAGGATGTCAGATAAGTTGCTTCTTACTTTGTCACATCAATCTCTGTCCTAAACAGAACATGACGAACAAATCCCAGCACTCCTCTTTATCTACATGTATAAAAAGATCAGTACCAACGTAGTAATAACTCTTTGTTATGGCATCATGTTGTTCCTAATATGGAGAGGTCTTATAGGTGGTTATACATGGGTCATCCTTCCATGCTCCTTGCCTCTGTGTAGTAGTGTGGTCATGGTTATGACTAGACTCCTACTTACTAGTTAGCCACTGTGATCACCAGTATCTCATGGTACACAAATCTGGAAAAGAATGTGGATCTTGACAGAGTAATGCAAGAAAAATGACAACTTGTCTTGTTAAAAATTTTACTACTTCTTATTTCTGTAGAGGCCAACGGTTTCTAGATAAATTCTGTTTGCACAGTGAGTGGCATCTTCTTAAGAGGTATTTTGGTGATTTCCTTAGTAAAAGGGTTGTGGCCAAGAGATTTTTCTTAGGAGCAGGACCTGTGCTGGAAGCAAAATCCAAATTACTGTGAGTTCTCAGGAACTCAGTATTGATCATCTTTTGCTTTTTAGCCATTTACATTGGACTTGTCAATTTGTTTCTGAGGACTATAAACATCTTTGTGGATCACTGACAAAAAAGAATCATAGAATCATAGAATCACTAAGGGTGGAAGAGACCTCTAAGATCATCAAGTCCAACCGTCAACTAACACCACCATGCCCACTAAACAATATCCCTAAGCGCCTCATCTACACGCTACTATAGCCAGAAGCTTGAGTTTGAGACCAAAACCATATTGGGATTCTGTGTTGTATGATAGAAAGGAACACTTAGCTGTACTAATAATTAAATACCCATCACAAAATCCAGTGCCTGGACTTCCAACTAGTTTTTTATATCAAGGATGGGAAAGATTTTCTTGGTTGTAAATAGAAAAAAAACTAATTAGTGTTCATTTGTGCACTGCATGTTGATGCAGTCAAACACTTTTAATACTAATTAAACATATTAAAACAAAGTATCATGCTAAATTAAAGATTATTCTATAAAAAAATACCAAACTTTTTGGCTCAGTTCCTGATTGACCTTCTCGATTTGCCCTAATTTATTCTTACTTTTAACTGGGTTTGTAATTAGAAAATATAATCTGTAACAAGCATAAAGTTATAACACAGGACTGTAGAGGTACAGACTTCTATGTCATCATCGTCACAGATTAACAAAATGAGAATAAATAAAAGGTGACATGCTGTCAGAGTATCCAGATTATCCAGAAGGGCACCAGCCCTCTTATTAAGAGGTGTTCCCTCAGGACAAGAGTCTTTGATGCAGTGATTACATTCAATATACTAACGTTGGATTATAGCAATCACTAAATAAATGACCATAGTTAGAGATATAACGAGAATATAAGGCTGAAAATAAGGAGGTGGAATAGCAAGGAAAGAAGCTAAATGAAGTCAAGGCAAAAGGGAGCAATATTATAAGTGTGTTTGAGAAGGGGTGTCTGCCCTGGCCAAGACTTATAGACATTACTTGTGATTTGTGGACTTTTTTTTATTTCTGGAAACTCAACAGAATTATCTTACCAGTTCCACCAATGGATGTTTCACATTTCTAAGACAACAGCTGAAGCTGGACGCCTTAAATCAGATACAAGTTGCTAGAGAAATCCCTGTTATTATAAACAATATTTGTGAAGGAGGTTAATGTTCAATTTCCTGCAGCTTAATTTTTTAAATAATTTTCGTGTTGGTGTTATGCTTTGCCACATACTCTCTAATGTGACTGTCATACTTTATATGTTAACTTATAAATGAATATTGAAATGAGCAAAAGGCTAATAAATAAAAATCTTCGCAGAAGCTGACATTTACTTAAATGACAATGGTGTTAATTGGGAGGTCTGGAACTAATTCAGAGCTGAAGAGAAGTAAAATTTCATTTCTTTTTCTTTTTCTTCTTTTTTGTTTTCCTTGTCTTTTGAGATCTGACAGTGTATAGTAGTGACTCATATATCAGGAAGACTTCTGCTCTTTTTAAGTAGGTAGCAAAATGATACGGAAGGTAGCTTGTGAACATCGATAAAGCAAGCTAGGTGAACGCAAGCATATGTAACTGACTTATAATTGCATTTGAACGCTCTACCCTTTGACTCCACCATTCTACTAAAAATTCTCATACAAGGTCATTGCGCTGTCACTGGTGATGAGGATGTCCCAAAGGGAGAAAAATGTCAGGCACTAGACAAACTGTAACCTTTATTTTACATCTTCACTACTCCGATGCAAGTCAGGAACAATATTCATTCCGATGTCATAGCTCTGTTTTATGGTCTGTAATTTCACCCCTACAATGTCACCACTATTGGTTTATGTTTCTTGAATTTGTCAGAAACGAGGCTACAGCTACTGAAGCAAAGTTGAAACTGCATCTCTCTCCAGCACACATAATCTCCTCTGCTGCTGGGGGAAAAAAAATAAATCTCTTACACTTGAGATTTTTGTTTGGTGTTTTCTGTTTCTTGTTTTTTGGTTTTGCTCTGTGGGTTTTCCATGTCTCATTTAAAGTTGTGGTCATGTTCTTACATCTTTAATCCTTTCTTTCTCCATGGAAATGGGTTGCGGGTTTTTTTCACTTAATAAGGACTTGGTTTAATTTATACAATGAGAGAGATGTATTCTTTTGCAGAAGAGCAGTGCAGAATATGTGGCATTACTGTAGTCCTTGAATTTTGCCTTTGTATTCTATGATCTAAGGCGTTACTGAGGGAATCTGATGCATATCATCTTCATTCTTAAAAGTCCAAAGGAGCCATGGGGGGAGCACTAAGGGGATGAAGGACAATACAAAACTGTGTTCAGATTTGCCTTCTACCTCACAGAGATTACGCGGGACCAGGGAAATAAGCGTGGAAAGAAATCTGCTGATTACTTTATGGTCATCCTCAAGATGAACCTTCAGGGATACAGATTTCCAGTGCAGAATATATGAACTTTAGATGCCGAGCAGTGAGGGAGGATGAAGGACACTGGGGAGGTACCGTGGCACAGTGAGGAATAGGAGCGATGTCTACTAGCTGATGCTTTCACTGGAGAGAGAAACTATATTTCTCCCCTTTGCTCTGACAATTCAAAAAAATCCAATGAACTCTTTAGGTGATACAAGCCAAAGTGAAGGGGAGTCTTTCACTGTTGAAACCACAACTAATTTTTTCCATCAGATCTACATACAAATTCCTTGCAGCCATCCACTACGGCAAAAGGAAATCTGAGGAGACCTCACAATGCCCTCCGCTGGCTTCTCCTTCTAACCACTGATTTATCTTTCTTTTCAATATACAACCCTCATTTTATATTGCTTAAATTGCCAATAAGCTATCCTTAGAGTGGGGAGACAGTTTTATATAGCACCATTCTGAGCTCAGAGCGTCTCTCAAAATGCTTTAGAAAGTAATGAGGTTAAATGGTGACCATGCTGTGATCCTGAGTACAATGAATGCATACAGCAGTGGAGGAGTAAAGACACATGCTTGTCTTTAAATCCGGTGATTTAGTTTAAATTCTGTGCTGAATGGTCAAAGCATTACATACCTGTGCTTGAAAAAGAGACAGACTTGACCTTCTTTGCACACAATCTTGCCCTTTTGTAAGATGATCAGAGAAGCATGAACTTCTGTACTGGGAAAAAGACGGTAAAAAATTACCCTGTTATTGCAATCTGTGCTGGTAGATTACTTGTAGTTAGAATGACTAATAGCAGGATGCTGAGTGACTATATGTCATAGCCTTGGTGTGGTGTGTCTATTTTATGCTCATGCTTTTAGTGCATTCCCCAAAATATCGTGGGCAGAATAATTGAATTTGGTTAATCTCAGTGAGCCAGAAACAAATCTTTTGCTGTTATTTTCTTCATTCCTTATAACATAGTCATTTGAAACAGCATGGGAGAGGTCTAGGAAGAAGTGCATGTATCTTGTTTTGCTTTGCACGCTCAAGCCATTCGATGCTGGAGCAAATTATCCAACCCATCCTCCCCTATGGCCTTGCAAAAGAGGATGCAGAGCTGAGATGAGCTTGTAAAATAATAGTACAGTTTGTGTTTGTGTGGGTGGTGATCAAAATAAATATTTTTTTTTTCTTGAATGACTTTGTGTTGAAAAATCTAATATGAAATTCTGATCTATGTGACACTCACAAAAACTTATTCCAGAGAAGCCATTAAGCTTTACAAAGAGTCTTCTGAGATCACGATTTGGCTGGTCTTCAGTTTGTTTTTTTTTTTCCTACTCCAAAGTTCAAAATTTTAACATCATAAAATGTTAATTTTCTCCTTCAGGCTGGCAGAAACCTCATGAAATTCTACTCATAGATATTTTCAGTCGAAGACTGGTATGAGAAAGCAAGCTCTTAATCAGTTGCGTATGCCCCCCATACCAGATGATGCTTACTAGCAGAGAGCTGAATGGGACAGGTGCCAAACCTCTTAATGTATTCTGGGCTATCCTGCTTTATACAGTCAGACCCCATACTAGCTATGCTTTCCCTACATGACATTTTTCCCCAAAATTTTTTTGCAGCAACTGGTTGAAATCATGGAAAGTAAATTTATATCTCAACAGGATGATGTCAACCACAAAAGTGGCCGTGACAAACAAGCGGATAAACGACAAGTATGCACTAAGTCCAATGCCAGGTGCGCTGGGTAATGTTCAGGCATAAAGGAGCACTAGATGGCCTGGGCAATGAGTCTGAGACATTGGACTTACTTATTCATGCACACTTACATGCGCATGCATGATTTCCCTCTCTGGGCCTGGATTTTAATATTTAAAATCTGGCAACCATGTTAATAATTTATTGATTATTCCACTTGTTTCCATCTGGAAGAGACCCAGGGGGATACACAGGCTGAAAAAGGCGTGTTAATAGAAAGCGGAAAAAATTGTTGATAATTTTCCATCATGAAAAGTTTGTGTTGAAAATCTATTTTCATTTTGCTTTTGTTCGCAAACCAAATATTTAGTTGCTTTTGTTTTTTGTCGTGGGAATAAGCATGCTGGAAAATAAAAAGAGGTTTAAATATTGCATTGTTTCTAACAAGTCTAATAAGTTGCTCAAAAAGAACAGGAAACTTACTGTGAAAAAAAAATTAAAAAAAAAAAAAATTTTAACATTCCTTTTCTATGGAAAAAATTTGTCCACAGAAATAATATGGGATTTTAGACAGGAAGTTTGCTGACTTATGAATAGAGACACAGATTGTTCCTTCTGATTCCAAAAGAGATGGAATTGGTATGTCTCTACCTCTTTTATTCTTGTTCTCTTTTTTTCTCTTTCATCACTCTTTCTTCCTGTTTGTCCCTTCCTCTCCTTGGTTGTTTTATATCTGGGGAAAAACAAAACAAAACAAAACAAACAAACCAACAAGGAAAGAAAAAAAAAAAAAAAAAAAAGGAGAAAGAAAAAGGAAAGTAAAACTGTTGTGAGGAAACCTCAAAGGACTTAAATATTTTCGTTTGTAAAATAAAGCTGCAAATATTTTTCCTCTTTCTTCTGTGATATTCCCGTCAACATTCAGCATGTTGAAAAAGCAGGATCTTGTTGGTTTGTTTGAAGATTACACTTGTTTTCCTCCTGTTTGGCCCAGAGGCCAAGTCCTTTATTTATACCTTGGTAGATGGAGTAGCCCAACTCCACTGAAAACAATGGCTACTGTTTAACATGCAAAAATTTAGACAGTAAATCAGAAAATATAATAATCTTTTAAATATTAAGCAATGTGTTAGCCTGGTATTAATATATATTTTTAGTATTATTTTTGCTGATCTTCAGTTATGCAGTCCTTTCATGAGAACAGTATGAAACCAAATGACCAATAAGATTTAATTTTTTTCCTTGAACTCCTCTTCCTGTCTCCAGTCATCTGTTTGTCTGCTGGTTTTAGCTTGGAATAAGCTTTGAAATCTTTTATTTATTTAGCACTACTTACATAGCTTTTCCTAGCAGTTCAAATAAAGAAAACAGGTGCCAGTGTCTCCAGAATCTACACTTCTTATTGTTCTACCATTCCTGCTGCTCTTGTGATAACAGATTTGTGGATAATCCATATTAGATAGTCAGTTATTTGCAATGCGGAAAGTGAACGTCGTGTTTTAATCCGGCAGGCAGCCAAATACCACACAGCCGCTCACTCACTCCCCCTACCCCCCCAGTGGGACGGGGAGAGAATTGGAAGGGTAAGAGTNCATAAACCTTGAAACTAAATAGCAATACGCTGGCTTTTGGTGTATACCCACTACCACTGACATGACCATTGTGAAATCTCTGTTGGCATCCAAGTTTTTCGTAAAATTATTACTTAAAATTATGCAACAGTATATATGAGAGACAGGAAAATAAGAAGGACAATTCGTGTTTTCTGTCTTCTTGCTGAGCATACATTTAATATTTCAGCATTCAACTCTACTTGAAGCAGGTGGCTGACTTTTTTGGTATCATTTTTATGCCATCGTTACTATTTTGGGCAATATACTATCATCCAACCTGTTTCACAAAAATGTGAGCAGTATTGTGATAATTGAAGTCTATTTCGTGTCATTCAGGAATGCAGATCAGCTCTGGAATGGACTGTCTAAATGTTTATAAATTTAGCTGAAAACTATTAAAGAAGTTGCCAGATAAATTTTTTAAAAGTCTGTTTTCATTTATTTACAACATGAGCAAAGTTTAATTAGCGGGATTATTTTTCTGTTTTGAAAAACAAAAAGACATCAGAAACTGACAAAGAATGTGTACTCCTACAGACATTTTCAATCCAAGTTATTCAGTAATTTTTTCGAAAGGGGTTTGAAACTCAAAATCATTCTCCTACTTTCTCAAACAAGAGTGACCTTATCCTGAGAAATAAAGGCAGCATTTGAAATCCAGAGTTACCATTGGTAACCGAATATCTGCTAAAATTTGATCAAACAGGAAACCACTGAAAAAAACTTGTAGCGCCTTAGCGTTAGGGAGAGGCTTAGGGTCAGACCAACTGTATTATTTTGAATGGGATATAACCTTCCAAAAGCCATACTGTATCTCATCATTGAGTTCATTTCTATATTCACTGATGGATTTCCATCATAATAGATCTGGGCTGGAAATCAGCCATGGGATGGAGGGGAGGGAGAATGCTCTCCCAAGGTCAAAGTTGTGTCTACCCTTCACTTGGAGGTGAAGTTCAGAGGCACTGCCCCCTCTCACATTCCTAAATCAGATTGTGAAGATTTTGGAACAGTTACAGTTTAGAAAACACAGGAGGAAATCTCACAAAAGCATTGTCATGGCTGAGTTTATTTTCCCCACCTTCCTTTTGGAGCTCCATATCTTTTCTTTATTAGTATTTTTACTTTGATATACTATTTTTTTAAAATGTTAATTTTCTAGAATGAAAGGGATCACATTATATTTCAAAGCATTTACTGTGACATTAAACCTTTGAACTACTGCTAAAGAAATTATTTCCCTAAGGCTATAAGTCTGAAAGGTTATTAAAAATTTAATTTTAAAGATGGCACCCAGGCTAAAAAATAATAATATATAAACACCACTTAAAACCTTGATTGCCTAATCTTATAAATCCCATTGCTACTTACTTTTAAATAAAGTAGAAATTCCTATTAAAAAATACAGAAGCTTAATTTTCATAGCAGGATTTCAGAAGAAGCATGGAGATGCTAGTTCCTGTATCTTTTACGTTGGTTGAAGCTGCACATTTGTTATATCTATGGCTGCTACATGGAGTGAGTTTTAAAATTCGGTTCTTTTAAAATAGTTGTAAAGAAAGTGTACTTCACCTTTAGGGCATGAACCCACATAGGAGATCATGAGTGGAAATAGCTGAATAATTGTGAAAAGGTTATTTAGGTGCTTAGTTTACATGATCCCAGGCCTAATTTGGTAGAGACACTCATGTTAGTAGTATAGTCTCCCTTGACTTGCCTCCAAAGATCAACATTTCAATCGTTATCTGAAAGATTTTCCTGCTCTCCCTGACTTTAGAAGAAAGCCTAAAACAGGCTCCTAGCTTCTAGACTGCTAACCCAATGGAGAATTTCAAGTATGTGTGACAAATTTCTGTCTTCTAAAACCATACTACGATGCTACCAGGGCTTTTCAGTAATGTTCCAAATTATATCCTTATGTTTTCAGACATTTATTTTTATGGATGTCCCCTTTGGTTTATGGTGTCTGGTTTAGTGTGGCTTTCAGGACCTTTTCCTTCTTGTCCCTGCTGTCATTTAGGAACCTTGTACTTTACTGTGTTTTGAGGCATTATTCCCAAAGCCCTTCCCAAAGCCTTCAGAGTCATCCTTAATGTTGCCTTTTCAAAAAACAAGTATTGACCTTTCCCAAAAGCAATGTCCTCCGAAATCCTGAATGTGAGGTATGTCTCCTCACTTCCCTCTTTCTCTCCTTCTTTCTTCCTAACCTTTCTAACTTTTCCTACAAAGCTAGTATTAACAATGTGCTACGCTGTGTGTTAAGCAGTTGCACATCTTTTTAATGCTATAGAGTTGTCTCTGGAGAGTATGGGCAAGCCTCAAGGGTCCTGGCTCGGGACTGTGACTCTGTTGGGTAGATGTGCCCTTGTGGCCCTCCAAAAGGCAGCTAGAGCTTAGGCTGTCCAAAAGATGACTTTTGAGAGTACCATAAAGTTTCTGCTTGTGAACTTATTCCTGTCTTTGTTAACAACCCGAATGATGCAAAAACCTGCACCAAGCTGGAGGGAGCAACCAATGTGCAGGAGGGCTGCCATCCAGAGGAACCTCAACAGGCTGGCAGAAACCTCATGAAATTCAGCAAAGGCAAATGTAGAGTCATGTACCTGAGACTGAATAACTCCATACACCCATACAAGTTAGGAACTGACTGGAGAAAACACGGCTTTGTAGAAGAGGACCCAACAGTTGCAGTGGAGAATCAAAGCAGCCATCAGTGTGTCCTCACAGAAGTGAAGGCCAACAAAGCCAGGGGCTGCATTAGCAAGAGCATATCCAGCAGGGCAGGGGAGGTGGCTGTTTCCTACTATTCAGCACTTGTGAGAGGACATCTCATAAAGTATGTCCAGTTTGCGGAATTTCAGTACAATGAAGACATTGGACCAAGTGACCTCCAAAGTCCCTTTCCAATCGAAATTATTCTCTGATTCTATGATTCCACTTCATCTCCATCCTACCACGGTGTACCACGAGATACAGCACAGAAGGTTCTCATGGACCTATCACTCATGAAACACAACAAACTCATAAATAAACACCTCTTTCAGGAGATAGGAGCAGTCCCTGATAATAATGATTTTTTGTGCATTTTGAAACCCTGTCATTTCAAGTCTTAAATTACTTTTATGAACCAATATCATGATCGAGGCTGTGTAGATTCTACTTCATGTTGCAAAATTATGCTCCAGGAACTGAAGTTCCTTTAAAACAGTTTTCTGCACTGAAAGTCAATGAGATAACCTTAAAAACAATGAGCAAGCATAACTTTAGGGTCAGCGTCTTGATGTTTCAAACCGGCATAAAACAATAGATTTGGAAGGCACTAAAATAGTTTTGGTCTGTTTGAGAACTGACATCATAACTAGTAGAAGCCATCATATTTCCATGCAGTGAATAGTTTCTTCCCAAAACTTTGGTCCTGAGTCCTGTCTTTATCCTATTTGTCTTTCCATCATAGAAGTTAATCTCTCTGATAGGAAGGTTTGCTTCATTTAACAAATTTGCCTATATTTACAGTGCAGACCTCTGCGGCTGGGACAGATGCTTCAGCCTTCTTGCATCATCTGCAGAGACACTGCGATGAATCATGTCTTGATGTCCCTGTTTCTTTTATATAGTCTAAGAAGATGCAGGATGACCAGTTCAGAGATAGACATCTACCTTAGAGCAGATAACTTTTTCACAAAATCTCGTATGATTTTTTTCCCCCTAAAATTTCATGTTGAATTTGGGAGCACTCAGGACATCAGTCAAACCACCCTGTTTATACAGACTAGTAAAACTAAAGCTGGGAAGGACCCTCACAAATATCTGATCTAATATTTCATTAACGTGCCTAAATGTCTTACCCACGCTCTTCTGAACTAAGCCTGTACATTTATTTGAGGTAGATTATATCTTTTTGAAAGATATCCAGGCATCGACTTTATTACACAGTGAGTCCCAGGGACTGTTTACTCTTGTTAGAAAATGTGCACCCTCATATGCGTGTCTTTAATTTCAGTTTCCACCTGGTAGATTTTACCAATATTATTTTTTTCTCCTGAATTAAAGAATAATCAGCTATCAGAAATCTCTTTACTGTACACATTTGTTAGCAGAACATGGACTACGAGATAGATGGAGTTTAATTATTAAATAGACAGAGGTTTTTAGTTACTCGTTATAAGGTGTGTCCATCAGTTCATGGGGGAGTGGTGTGTGTTTTGCTTTGTGTTTTTCTTTTTTCTCTCAACCTTTTTAAATGTTTAGCTTTCTCTTTCAAGTATACATGGCAGAATTTAACAGATCATCTATCAGGGTCTACAATTTTTTTCGCAGTCTATTGACCTTTTGAAGTCACTAGATATGAGAATGCTGGCATCTTGCTTAGCTTGAGAATGTGGCTAATATTAATTGTTCGTAAAGGATCAATTTTTCATATGCCTCAGAAATGCACTATGTAGAAATAAGCCCCACTTGCCAAGCTTTAAATACTTGTTCATCTACAAATTTTACCAACAGTTATTTTATATTTTATTACACATAATTTCTTAATTTATTGAATAACACTAAGCTGAGACAAAACCTCTGAGATATCCCACTTAAAGTACTCTCACTGGCTGATGGATCTCCATTTTAGGTGACATTCGGAAATCTAGTGTTGTGTTCCACTTGATTTTATATTTTGTCATTTATATTATTTCATTTTGTATTAAGCTTTATTTGAACATCATGTGGGATTCTACCCAGCATTTCTGTATAAACCAAACTTTTGATTTCATAAAAAACTAATAATATTTTGTGACAGTATGTAACATCCATAAAATCATTTGTGTGGCTTTGATTTCATTATCAATATGAGCTCTTGTGTTTGGCATCCCACATTGTTTTATATGATTGTGCTTGAGATTGAATTGGAACTAAATGGCCTAATTAATCCTTATTTATCTTTTCTTAGATACTGCCACAATACCAGTTTATTTCTGATCCTCTCAGATCTTTCAGTATTTTTCCACTACGTGTTAAAAATCAACTGTACAGATTCAGAGAGTTCTGTTTGTCACTAATTTGATAATTGTTGAATTGAGATATTTGAATTGTTTAATTTAAAAATGTTTAGCAGTTTCTTTTTAATAGCTACCCTGATTACTAGTGAAGAAGAAATGTTTCTATTTCAACGAGAAACAAACACTCTGATCCTTTTTAAGGCTGCATTTAAAAATCATGTTGACAGACATGTTTTTTCCTTAGCAATTTTTTTACTACTCACTCTGAAATGTGTGTGAAAGTTTGAGCATTTTCTGTAGGAAGAATAAATGAACATCTGATTCGTTCTCTATCTACTGTACCTTTTTTAATTAATGTAATTCAGATTAAAATGATCAAAAGACTAGAATTTGATCATGAAGACTGATTTGGAGCTTACAGAGGCCAATGGAAACACTCTTGTTGGCGTGTGTGGACTCCAGAAAAGGAAAAAAAATCTATATATGTATATGTATGGCATAGGGAGGTTTACAAGATTTGTGCAATGATCAGCACTAGTTTGAGGTGTAGCAACAGGTGAAAAGATAGAAACAATGTGTAGAGCAGTAGAACTGTAATCTCTGAGAAACAAGTCTAATTATGTGGAATTTTAATATCCTGTGAAATGTAATTTGATGAGAGGGAAATTACCTGCAATGCGTCATCTGCTGCTGAATACTCTGCCATATTGTCTATTTGGATATCTAGGAGAAGTAAAGGAGAAAAGATGGCTAACATCTGAACTTTATCTATACAAGCAAAATAGTTTTCTTATCTTCTTTTCTAATCTGTAATCTATGCTTTAAATAGAAATGAAATTACTTCATGGAAGCAGCAGTACAGGGAAAGATAGAATCTATTTTATTAACTGAAGCACTACAGTTCATTACCAAGATCCTTTTCTTTTTTTTTTTTTTTTAATTAAACCTAATGACATGTATGGTCAGTGGTAGTGCTAACAGTTTTATATCCTGAAGCCTAACCAGGTAATCCCAGGGATTATATAGCTCACTAAAGAATTGAGCCTTTGCTTTCAGGGTTTGGGAGCAATGAGCTGCTGTAAAATAAGGTCTTCTGCAAAGGAGCTGCTTTGAGAGCTAAACTCCATACCAGGAGTCCCCACTTCTGCAGCAGAGGGGTGACCTCCAAACTTCAGTTTCTATTTTACCATGAAGACAAAGCTTCTATACAAATTTAGGAAGGTTACCTTTGGAAATTTCACGCCAGTATAATGCCATCTTGCTGAGTCTGCAGAGAGCTTGGAATATTGTCTCCTGGAGCTATGAATACTGCAGAGATGATTCCAGAAGTAATAGGAGGAAAAGAGGATATTTAACAGTTTTCCAACACATCTCTTTTGACTGCTGTAATATCCAGGCTACCAGGACTGTCATTTCTTTCCTTCCTCAAACCTCCTACCACTCCTCTGGGAAAGAGCTCAACCCAGTGTTAACTAAAATGAGGACACCTTTACCCCTTTCCAAACTTTACTGTCCGGTACGTTACCAAGTTTTTCTGGGTATCCCAACACTATACTGGTGAGTGCAGAGCAGAGACCCCTGAGCTCACGTTGCTCTTACCCAACACATCCATCCAGTGCCCTTCATACTGTGTGCAAGGTGCACCAGGTCTGGAAGGTGCATTTGTGTGTCATTAAGCTAATTGGTTCTTGTGGCTTATTCTCTTCTTTTCTAGCGTTAGTGGACACAGAGCCAGCTTTGGCGTCCTAGCCTCCACAGTACACACATGCTCTTTCTGTGTTTGGGGTGTCACCTAACCTCAGGATCACTGGGACTTTTTAATATTAAAATTTTATATCAAAGTTACATTAAATCTATTTTTTCTCTATGGAAACACAATTACGTGAAATTGTCCCAACTCCAGGCATCCAGTGTTTGCACACACTGTGGATATTTTGATTGAAAGCCCCTAAAGAAACATTTTTAACAAAAAAAATGGATACTTGTTCATAGTTTCCAGCATTTTTTCCAGGAGTATTTTCTTGCTAGCCTCTCTTAAAACTCTCTTATCCATTCATCTCACTCAATTACTATATTTAAATTCCAGCTCTGCTGAGGTCTTGCAAACTAGTTAATGTTTGTTTCAGCTCTTCAAGATCCCATGATGGGAATTATTGTACATCAGAGCAGCACTGCCTATTAGACATTGTTTAAGAGATGTGAGAAAAGAAAAATGCAGTTGGAATACCTGGTGAGTTGTACACACCAGGAAAATTATTAGCCTGTGAAATTTTCCTTCCAGGGAATTCTCATTGTTGTGAAATATTTCAAACTAGACTGAACAGTGTTTGAAACAATCCCTTGCTGGAAACAGGATGATTTGTATGATGAAATACATTGTTAACAAATAAGACTGGGAAGTGGCACTTCCTAACCAATGTGTCTATTGCTTTGTGCTGCTGACAGGGGTTAAACCACAACAGGGTTAAACTAGCAGAAGACATGGGTGAAGCTTCACTGCTGGCTCCCCATGCCTTCAATAAAAACACCATGAAAAGACAGCAGGCATGTCCATAGCTTCTCTGTTTTAAAATGCCTGGACCTCTCCAGCTGCAGCCAGAGTAGAGAGAGGAGAAACTTTGGCTATGAAACACAGCAATCTTGCTACCTCCTCATTAAGATTGACAACCATCAACTTATACCCCTATCAATCATGAGATTATTCATGGAAGCTTGTGACATTTGATCCTTCTGCTCTTTTTCAGAAAAAAAAAAAAAAGTTTTAGACGTAGATTGTGACCTGATTCATTTTTCTTTCTTTTTTTGTTGTTCTTTCTCCCACTCCTCCTCCTAAGGTAGATAAAATGGCTTTAGTGGATCTGGCTTTTCACAGTGTATTAGCAAAACAATCCAAGTAAGGTCAGAACTCAGAAATGGAAAAAACCAAAACATCTAGACAGAAACATCTCAAATACTGAAAAAGCAAAAAGTAGCACAGATGGCAACAGGAGGAGCTTCCCAAAGCTGCTTTCAAAACCTTGTCTTTTCATTATTAAACTAATATGACCTGGTCTTCATATTATAGAGATTAATTGAGTGAATCTTAAGCTGTTTCTGGATAGAGGAAAGACAAAAAAAAGAAAAAAAAAAGATATTTGCACATATCAATCATGCAGGTTATTTAAATGTTAAATTGCAGAAGAAACCATATTGTAGAGGAAACCAGGCTAATTTTCAGTTTTCTCTCCACAAAGGCTGCCAGCGAGCAATGCCAGTTTGCTCCAGCAGTGCAGTGTAGTGTGCAGGTTTGTCTGAGCAGTGGAACTCTGTCCGCTCCGTGTACAAGAAGTGACTGAGCACCTCCGCAGGCGGTGATACCTCCGAACCCCTGGATCGTTCCCAGGTGCCTCTAGATTCAAACCAGATACACCATTCCCAGGATTTCTACAGTTTTCAAAAGGAGCATGCAAACAGTCTAAAGAGTCTGAAGATGCCATAAGGTTCACATTTCCTTGTTAAAGTGGAAAAACTCCGACACATCTTTAAAAACTCAGATTTTTCTGATTAGTCTTAGGAGAAGGAGCATGGCTTTACCAAGATTGAAGAGGCAAATTTAAACAAAATATTCTATAAGCTGTCCACACAACTTAGCAGTTGTCTACCTGGCAGGGGTTTAGTAAAGCAGGGTTACCACAATGTGTACTTTTAGGTACAGAGACAAAAGGACTTTCAGTATCTGAGGAGGGTGAAAACTGAAAGAAAGCATTAACTATATCTTGGGCCCCTCTGGTTTTCCATCTTCACAACTTCACGGTAATCTTGTAGCCAACCAGTCCATTTGGAACATTTGAATTATAAATTGGTTTTTGGTTTTCACCCAATACTAGATGAGAAATCAAATGTCCAAGTTTCAAATTAATTCCTGAAACAAACTTACCTTTCTCCATCCTGTCTACGGCCACTGAAAATTTGTCAAAGATAAACTGTGATCAAAACCCTTGGGATATCTGCACTAAAAATGTATGGAAAAATATTCTTCCTTAAGGGTGTATATTTAGACACACTGCTCTGTTGCCTATATAAAGCTTCTCATTAAGTAGGCAGAAGCAATCAGGCTCTTGAGAAATCTAGCTGATTAAGAGTTTTATCATTTATATACCATAATTATATGTAAGATATCATGTCAGGGTTTACCTTGAACATAGAAGAAGGATCATGACTTTGTAAATGGGTAACAAGGCAATAAGCCCTGTAATGTTAGATTAGAAATGTGCATAGAGTGTGTAATAAGGATGTTTTAGCATCAAGTATTCTTATAAGATGGCTATGAAATCAAGCTGTGCTGACATCAAACATTTTTAGATACTTGCAAGGCCAAGCTCTGATAAGGATACTTTGGTGACCCTCAAACCCCTGTTAATGTTGATGTGACGTAAATGTAATGCTTAGCCAGTAGAATATTATATTCTGACATAGTCTGTATATATATCTGTAAATGAATATGTATGTTTTGAAATTGTTTTCGTGACAACTTGTTTCTGCCAACCCAAGGTATTTTGAGCATAAGAAATTGTTCAAGGTTTTGCTTTGTTCAAGGAATGCTTGCCTGACTTTAGCAAAAAGGAGGGTGAAGCTTTACATCTTATTTATGTTTATTCTGCAAGTATGCAACATCTCGTACAGTTTTTACCACAAATTCCGTGTGGTGTTTAGAGGGGCAGATCCAAGAAGAGTGTTACATGCATGTACCTTTATCAATAGCTGATTTAGGGCATTTCTGCTTGTCATTAAAATTTCCTTTTAGACTCTTGTTTGCAAATGTTGCCTCTAATTTGCATACTGTTTTCCATATTTCATTGTTGCATCAGTTCTTTTTCAATCCGTAACAGTTTAGCACTGTTGCTGCTTCTAAATGTCGATATCTGATTCTTTAATTTCCTTCTGGATGTTAATCCTTTAAATTTAATATTTCTAGCTTTTTTTTTGCCCCAGCAATCAGACCAGAATTCTGTTTCATTTCATTTTTCTTTTAATTTATTTTGAATGTAATGAGAAGGTTCTCTTCTAACCACTTCCTCCCAGAAACTGCAGATATTAAAATGCTCCAGATAACATAAAACTCAATAAAATAGTGAGAACTAATGACACTTACTTTTTTGCCCTTTCCCAAAATGTTTTTTTCTGCTAAGACCTTTGGCTTGTGTTTTAGATCCTGTGTTCTACCTGCACTTTTGTGTTTTGAGCCCAAATAGTCTGCTTGAGATCTTCAGGACATTCCTGTGTCCTTCTGTTGTGTTATGCATATGAGGTGAATATGTCTCTATGAGAGTAAATAAATCAGGTCTCTAAAGTTAGATGGGATTATTCCAGTCCCAAAAGCTCACCCTAGATGAGGAGCTAGGAATAGGAACTTCATTGAAATGCAATAACTTTGACTCTGTTTCTGACCAGACCACTGAGACGCACAGTACTAATTAACCACATTATAGACATGGGTAATGCTTACAGAAATTACAAACACCTCAAAATTGTTGTCTACTTATTTTATTTGCTGAAAAAATTCACCAAGATATTTGCACCTATGCACTAATTCCAATGAACAGATGAACAAGGGGTGAGGTTGCTTCATTTTACAATATTGCTGAAGTTCAACATTTTCAACATTTCAGTTTGTTATAGCTTAAATGTGATTTCTTTTCCAAATCCAGCCAAACAGGTATTGTTAATGCAAACATTAAAACACCAAAATTAAGGCAGACTGCTTTGTGTTGAGTACAACTTTTGACTTGACCGAAAATGGAAAATACAGTGAATTAATCCCAAGTAGATTATTTTTATTTGTCATTGGTTCAGTTAGGAGATGAAAAAAATAAAATAAAGTAAAATCACTTCTAAGCAGTATTCAAGCCAAAAGACTTGTATTTGCTGTAAGAAAACCTGGACTATACTTACCATAATTATATTTATCTGAGAAAATCATAAGTCCTTAGAAACCTATCTATAGCTTGTCATAGCATGACAAATGACTTCAAAGAAAGTTAGCAGCAACAAAACTTGAACTTTCATCCTACCTGGAACTGAAGACTTGCAAGAAATCTGTCATTGTCCTTGATTATTAATTGTATATCTTTGAAGCTGTCCAATGGTATCTTCAGCAGGCCTGCAAAATACTTTTTTCCAGCTATGAAGCTTTATTACATATTCTATGAAAAATATTGCATATTCTTTGTCAAATTCTCCTGTCTGCACTGTCATTGAGCTTCTATGGTAAACTGTCACAGGGCTCTGTCATAGGGCCACCAGAAGGATCCAAGATCAACGAGAAAATTATTTTGTTTTACATTGGATACCATAATCCATATTGGTCTCCTGCTGAAGAAATAAAATGCTCTGACTTGTTTTTTTCCACCTTGCAACAACATTGCATTGTTTTACACTATGGAAAAAAAAAAAAAATCCTTTATGATTCCCACAACTGATGGCAGGGAATAGCCCCAACTTTCATATTTGGTTACAACTTTAGTTGCATATACTGAGCTAGTTATCACCTCCTGCTGTGCCTAAGAATGATGAGGCTAGATTACACCCGTCTGCCCCCCAAATAATGTCACTCGCCAACAAGGTTATTTTCCCAGAAAGACATAAGTAGTTCCAGATTTGGCAGATGTTGGATAGTAATTTCCCTAGCAGTGTTTCATCTTTTTCTGAAGAAATTGCTGTGATAACTGCACCCTGAGTTTTTGTATCCTTCCAGGATTCTTTTCCCAACATTAACTTATATATTACTCTCATTAAAGTTTGTAATAACTCCCTCAAAAGGTCCCATAGCTAAACCAATATCCTTCTCCCGCTGCCCTTGATTTTAGTGGCAAGTCTCCCTTTGGCTGTGCTGTCATATAGAATTGAGCTAAAATAACTAAAGCACTAATTTCAATTGGTAATCAAAGATATTAGTTCCCAGATAAATTCACAGTAAGACATATTAGCAACTGTCTTTAATAATCACGTTCCATTACCAAGGGAATTTCAGCTAATGGAAAGTTTAGTCTCCTTCAATTTGTGTCTAGTTTTGTGACATATTAGTACAACTGATATTTTAGCAGCTTGTCACTAGAGTAATGAATTCACAAATTAAACTTGCTTCATTTCATGAAATTTTATAAACTTATTATTTTTAGCATATTGTCTCTTCCCTGTCCTATTTCTTCACTATTTATCAGTGGATACCTGTCAAGTTTGGTATCTTAAAGATGAGAATTCTGCTGCAATTTGCTTTCTCGTGTCTGCACAATATGTTCAGACCCTGGTCAAAGTCTGTTGATATGAAGAGGAAGGTTTCAGCTGAATCAGTGGATGCTAGATCAGTCCGTCGAGGTTCTGACCATACACATATGCTCCGCTCTTCAAACAAGTCCGTGCATGGCTGGCATTACACACAGCTGCTTATAGCTGCAGACTGCCAGAGAAGTGGCCCATGCGTAAGTGGACATTGCCTGATTGCCTGCACACTCAATCCATCCCTTTCGTGCCTTGTCCTCCTCCTCTTCCTCTGCACTGGTGGGACAGAAAAAGAGGAGTGAAGCACAAGCAACATCATGCTGTTATTGAACAAGACAATAGACCCCTGGGTCTGGTCCATAGGAGCTGGGGTTGAGGAGGCCATGAGGAGGTAACCGGCTCTCAGCACTCAGCTCTGAGCTTTGGCACAATCCAACTCCACAGCTTCATCGTCACATTTCCTTCTGATCTTAGGAAGGGAATGAGGGCTCTCTCATTCCTGGGAAGCAGACAGAAATTGAGATCTTCCTTGGAAATCTATTTTGTACTGGGATGGCAACATTCAACTGAGATGTTGTCAGATATCTGACTCTGGTATCTGTATATCCATGTCTATGTCTACATATCTATGTATATCTATAACTATATATCTATATCTATCTATCTCTATCTGTACCACATTGATACACATAAAAATCCCTAGGAGTCTTAAATAGTTTGCATTAACTGTAGCCTTTTTAGAAGGGAGCAACACAGCGCGTACTATCTTTGCTGAAATTGTATTTCTCATTTGGCTTTTAGCTTTGTTTAGTTGCACAGAGTTCCTGCCCCAAGCAACACATTATCTAGTCTCAGAGTGAGAACAGACCTATTTCGGCTCTGTCTGAGCTGGCCAACATGTGTCTTTCTGCTAGTTTTTTAATGGAATGTCATTTTTATTTTAAATGGTGGTTCTTCTTGGTTTTTAAACCCCTGTTGTTCCTTAAGTTCTTAACAGTCCAAATATAATGGTCTCTCACCCATCATCTCCTCTCAGCCACTGTTCGTCTTGGATCAGGCATGAAGGTTTCCCAAAAGAGCCAGAGTTTGAAGCTCAAGGTAAAGTTGTCCGACTCTCTGGAGCGAGAAAGCATGTTGATCTCTTGCAATATAAGTAGGAAAAAGTTGTGGGTTTTTTCAGTAGTTCAAGGACCTCTCCTTGCACTTTGGGGCCTCGTCGTCATTTACATGCATTAAACACAAATGCCAGTTGCTTTTTTGCCTATAACTTTTGCCTCTCACAGGGAAAGTTAGCTCATTTCCTACCTTAGCAGGCAGCTTTGCTATTTATTTTTGAAATAATGGAATGGGTGCAGCATCTCTCACAGCTGTCATAATTGATTTTTCTTCCATCACCAAACAATCATTCATTAGCACTAAATAATAGCATTCCAGATGATCCATTACTATTTCTGTCATTTTGAAAAATAGCTGACATACAGTCAGTCCAGTTGGGCTTGCTCACCAACCACATTGCAGACGTTGCTGATAAAACATTTGATTTCATTGATCGAGCTCAGCACAACTTTAACAAGGTCCTGGCTGGTCACTCTCAGTAGGTCTCATCATGCCATAACATTAAAATACCATTTTTCTTCATTTATTTATTCATTGTTGACTATCTTGACACCATATCTCAACCTGAAATGTTGCAAGCTCTTGAGACTCAGAACTGAAAGCTTTGGGTTAGAGCAGTTGGCAGTTCATTTCCAGATATAACATTCTGATTTTCAGGCACTTTTCAAGAAGGGTTTTGTGCAAAATAAACTGAGTTGGTTAGATACAGTGTAAAGCAACCTATATTAATCTGAAATTATTTTTTGTAAATTAACTGCTTCTGAAAGAAATTGGAGAACCGAACTGCAAATATAATCTAGCTCAGTAGCTCCACAAGCAATTTCATTTGCCAGAATTTGGCAAACACTTGAATAATTAGATAGTATATTGTTCTTCTGGGGAACTGATCCCAGTTAAACACACACACGCACAAACACACTCAGATCTGGATAATTTTAGTCCAGGTTGGTTCAACAGCCTATTTTACTACCCACTAACCCGAGTTCTTGTGCTCCTGTGAAGGAAGAAGCAAATACAGGGGTAAAAAGGACCACCAGAGCCAAGAGGAAAGCTGAACTCACCCCCTTCCTAACACCAGAACTGGCTGATGACAGCTCGTAGCTGTCATGGAAGTTTAGTGTAACCATGCATGTCTTTTTTAAAGAGGACAAATTATTTGGATTTGGGACTGAGTCTTACCCCCTGTGTAATAATTGGTCAGCTATGACTCCTTGATTTCTGGGGGGCATGTTGGCTCCACTACCCAATGGAGACCCTGCCTTAACAACGTTTCTGGTCCCATGCACTGTTGACACATTTGACAGTGCTCTTTCTTGAGAAACAACACCCATCTCACAACAGGCAATTTCAATATCTGGGATATCTGAGAAGAACCACTCAGCTGAGACATGTAACAGCAGCGGGATCTGGGGATTTAACTTTGTTGATTTTCAGCAGTTTATTCTAAGTCCTTTATTCAATGTCTATTGTGGTCATTTGTCTGTTTTGAGACTTTTGTCAGGATGCTTTTTCCTTATAGCGGAGCTCTAGCCCTTACCAGCTTTGATTGAAAAAAACTGTTGCAGTTACTTCCTATTTCTTAGCATTTGCTTTTGGGGTCAGTCCTATAAACTCAATATGCAGAAAGAGTCAAACTTAGTGAATGAGAAGTTTCCACTGGCTTCAGTGGAAGTCTAATTCTCCAGGAAGAAAAATGAAAATTTGTGAATTATATTTCAGTCCTTGAAGCAGATTTTGCAGTTTGTTTAAATTTTTAAGAATTTTTTAAACTGAGTTATTTTGGACATTGATATGAAAAGACTGGAGTGAGAGTTAGCTCAATATGAATCCCTTAAACCCATAGGAGCCATACAAATTTATTCCCACACATTGTTTGAAGCTGTACTCTTTCATATGTAGATTTTCAGTAGTCCAGTAATTTTCTAATTTTAAAAATATTTATGTGAAATAATGTGACATTTTTAACATGGATGGTTACAGGAGTACACAGAACTTTTTTTTTAAGAAACTATTCAAATAATTATCTTACGCCTTCTTTGTTAATAACTGTAGTTACTAAAGAATAGCTAGAGAATGGTGATAAATCTGGTGTTGCTACAAACATGAGAACTCCAGCAATCAGCAACGCAGGCAACAGGACTCAAAGTCCAGTCCTGTATCGTGTCAGGTGACCACATCGTGCAGTCATAAACCAATTATCTGCATTGCGAAATCTTTTGCAAAGTTGATTAGGTTGGAAAGCTCTCCCAGAATTTTGTTCCCTTGATAGGTTGAAGCCTTCTTCTAATTTCCATTCTAAATTTATTCAGACTGTTTATATCCATTTTCTTTCTGTGCCAGATCTTGTTCTTGGCCTTTAAGGGAAATAGTTATTTTACATCTCTGGTGTTTATTCCCCTGACACATTTGTTTATATGACAAAACATCATGTCCTCTCAGAAGCTTCTATTTTATGGCTTTTTGTTCCATTCTATAAATTTTCATTTTCCCCTATCTATCCTAGTAGTCACTTCCTGTATTTATTCTGATTTGAATTATTGTTCCTAAATGTGAGCAATCAGAATACTACACCGTATTCAGGTTCTCAGGGTTTCCCCTCAGTGTTGTGTTTTCTACCTCATTTTCTATCCAAAAGCATAACCTTGTTATTTATACTGCTAAATTTCACCCCATTTCTCTTATTCCAGGCTTTATAATTCAATTCATCTCTCACAGTGTTCCCCCCGCTCTGTACTGATGATATTTTCCCACTTTGCATCATTTGTGAATATGGCTAATAAACTACTTTAGGTCATGCCATGATTACAAATATTAAATTAGGTTATTTCCAGACTGGTCCTTGAGGTATTTCAATAAGTTCTTTCCAACCCAGTAGCTTCCATTTTCCCTTCTCTTTAATTCCTTCTCCATCTTATAATATTTCTGTTAATCCCGTCTTTGCCATTTTAATTAATTTTCTGTTTGACAGTCTTTCGGATGCTGTCACAAATTCCAGGCAGATGAAATATTACTTATGTCCTTTAACCTAAAAAAAAAGTAAAGCACTGTATCCAAGAAAAGTACAAGGTCAACCTGGCTTAACAGACCTTTAACAAATCCAAATGTATCTGACTGAAATGTTACAGCATTTTCAAAGTAAACAAATGGCCTGAAACAGGGCTGCTTATGAAGATTCATTTTTGGATGCCATCAGATAAAGTGGCACCTTTTGTAAGTCTCTGTTAAATTTTGTAATCTCTCCTGAAAGAGAGATGATGAAAGTACAGTAAAAGCAATCTTCTTCAACCATTTTACATTAGAGATATTGAGTTTCTGTGTCAACCTTAATTTGCTTCCTCTTTCATATCTTTACTTTATATACCAAGCATTCATTAGCTCACCCAGATAACTACTGTAACATTGTTTTTTAAGCAAATTTAATTTACTAGATCTTACTCAATTAACTTAGATGAAGGAGAACCACTGCTTTATATGCACCAACCCAGACTTCCAGAAATAAAATGCATATGAGGAAAACCCAGAGGCAAATAGAGCTACACAAGTCTGCTCAGCAGAGATTTTATACGTGGGAGAAACTCAGAACAAAAGGATTTTATTGAAGTTATTTTATGGAAAAATCAGTGTTTTCACATTTCTGATGTTTGTGGTGAAAAAACTATTCAGTGACTAACAAGGAAAAGTCAGTGGCTACAATTTAGGTTAATTTCTTCTCCTTAATTGTGGTTTGAGATAATAAATAAAGCCACAATCCTAAAAGTAGGAAATGGGTTATTCAGTCACTGAATATTACATGATTCTCATAAAGAAATTTAGGTTGTTCTGTTCTCCTCTGTATAGAGAGAGTAGCCTCTGTGACCAAAAGTTCTTGGCTTTATATAGGAGGAGTCAGTCCATTTTTTGAAATTAGACTTTTTATTTTCCTTTTTTTCTTTCATTTTTTTAATGCATGTTGGAATACCTTTTTGAAAGGGTCAGACACAGAGAGCTAGAAACTTCCAATTGAAAATGTGGAAATGGTGGGAAAATCCTCCTCTCTTGTGTACACACACACATACACAAACAAGTGAACCCAAAAAGACTTTTTCTGTTGCTATATGCAACATTTCATGATGTTCAGTATATTCAGAAATGTTATTATCATGTTAATACAAAGAACATTTTATTTTAGCAGTAATTTGCCATTGTGTCATATTAACATTAATTTCACTAATAATACTGTGAAAAGTTTATTTTTAGTTACATGACTACAACTAAATTTTTAAACAACAAATAAAAGCCAACATATTACAATGTAAAATTATGATTGCAATTATTTCATACAGTAAGTAACAGATTTTTGAGAAATATTAGTGGTTTGTAGTTTCCCTGATCTTTTTTCCATTCCCTTCTCCCACAAATACCATTTTATTTTCTTTTGGTTTTCCTTGTGTGGGTGTGTGAGTATTAATACCATAGAGCAGCCAACTTAATCTATTGGAAAGAATCTCTGTCTACCCTCTAGAGCATTATTTATTTATACTGACTTATAAATAAATACAGACTGTTATCCCCTGGTGTCTATGGGGCAGGGGGGTGTTGGGGGGAAGACAACAACAATCTGAGAAAATGAAGTGTGTATCTTGAAAGGAGAGGTGCAAATCTCCCTCTTGACCCCTGGTCCTTTTATTAGGGCCCTTTCTCATCCTCCCAAAATGGAACACATGCTTGTAATCCTGCAATGCATAATTGGCCGTGCAGCTGTGCTCTCACTCCAAAACAAGGATGCATCCATGTCATGAAAATGTGTAAGCTAACAAAAGCTTCTTCGTTAATTGTTGCTCTTTCACAGTGTAACATACGTTTTTTCAACATCTAAAAATATTATTTCAATTAGTATGAGGTTGTTGGTTAAAAAAAAAAAAAATTCTCTTACATTTCATGAACTAACACAGTACAAATCTAAAAAATGAGATTTTGGAACTAGTATTTTATTCTGAAAGTGAACTTAAAATGCCTTCCGTAAAGAAACTTCCAAAAACAGTATTAAAAATCTCCTTTCATCAGAAAACATGGAAATTTGCTTTCATCTTCAGAAATATTTTTTGTAAAATTGCAACATCCTATAATTACCTGCAAGATCATAACTTTACTTCTTTATTACCAATGGATTCATCTTCAGGGCTGTATATTTTAAACCTTATTTAATATAATAAGCATTAATAATACACCAAACCAAAGACAGCTGAAGTACAATAGGATGCTTCCAAAGACTTGAAGATATGTTAAGGATATATTTCCTCTTTTTTTCTAACTTTATTTATTTATTTATCTCTGTGATCAGCTCTATTATTTATTGTAGTTTTTCTACAAAACCACAAAGATTCCTTAGAGGAAACTAGCCAATTCTGATGATTCTTTAGTTATTTCAGGCATAGCCTGGTTCCTCCTCCTTCCTGCTCACACATCGCAGCATCTCCAGTGTCTCCTACAATTCACAGCTTGCATGTCAGGACATTAGCCATGATGTTTGGCAGGAGGCAATTGGGTTCTATTTCAGTATCAGTAGTGGAATAATATCCACTACAAAGAATTCCTGAATTTGTCCTTCAGAATGTCTGTGGTCTCCTCTTGTCCTCAGTGACAGTGATTCTAAATGTGTCCTGACCAAAGGTAGGTTCTCCCTCCTGTTCTCATTTCTGTTATCAACTGATGGTGAGGCTGCCTTAGGCAAAAGTGTGGTCCCTGATACCAGGGCAGAGCCAACACTTTGGTTTCAGAAAACCTTGTTTTATTCTTTCTGAAAAAGAACAACAACAAAAAGAAAAATTAGAATAAAACCTTAAACTACTTTGTATTACCAGTTTTACAACATGAAAGACCTAAATGTCAAGGAAGGGGGTTTATGGGTTAAAAAAACAAGCATCATCTTGCATTTTTGAACTTTTAGGTAGCTTTTCACTTAAACACTTTTAAACACTATTTAACTATGATTTTTAATATAACCCTGAATTGCTGTTAAAAAGTCTGTATCACCATATAATATAAATTTTGCATTGGAGGTATAAGGTGTCCACTTAATGGATGCTAACAATGACATATTAAGCTCTCCTTCCAAAAATCCTGTGCTTTAATACCCTTCTAATCACCCGCCCATCTCCTCTTTTTCTCTCCAACAAACAAACAAATAAATAAATAAATAGCCCAGATTCTGCCTGGAATAATGTTGCATTTCACCAAGCACATAGATAAATAGATATGTAATGAAGTACTATTTTTTCCTCAGAAAATGAAGAAAATCCAGTGAATGGAAAATTGGGGTTACTGTGTGTGCATTGCAAAGTAATAGTTATTTGAGTATTGAATCCACCAAAAGGAAAATTTGAAAATGATGAAGTGCATTCAGACAAGAAACTAGAAAGCTGGGAGAGGTGAAAGGGGGAAGCTGGCAGACTTGTGCTGTGCTGAGAGCAAGTGTAATAGCAAAAACGATTGCTTTGTTTCCCAGGATGGGGAGGATGGGCCGGCGATGTTGCTGCTGTTTGTCTTACATGAGGAAAAAAATCTTCATTTCCCCTCAGCAGGGACAGACTGTGTTGCTCCGCGGGTGGTTTACCTTGGGAAGGGTAAACAGTTCAGCAAAAGTTCACCTGAAAATGTCGTGAGACAAACAAAGCTGAAACCTGGCCGGAATCAAATGAGCAATTTAATATCTGATATATCCTCAAGATTCATCCTCTTGGGCAGGGGACTGCTGTGGGTTTGGTGACTCAGGAACTGAGCTTTTTCCTCCATCTCCAATGACAGTACTGTTGTACCCTGGCTCGGAATTTATTTGATGCTCATTCATTGCCTGGCTGTCAAAGAAAGTAGATAGAGTATGAGCAGCTATTCACGTTTTTTATTGTGAGTATACCCAACGGTTACAGTACATACTCAAGTCTGAAATAAGCAAGTGGATAGTGCCTTCCTGACTTAGAGTCTAACTCCTAAATAACTGTAAGTTCTTCAAGGAATGTTTATGCATTTTCCATTAAATGATCAGTGGATAAAATCCTTATGCAACCTTACATAAATGATCTAGTCTTATTCTGTTCCTTTCTCCTAAGTGATCCACCAAACTAAAAAATAATATATTCATTTATTTCTCTTTCTCCATGAGCCCATACATCCCCTTTTCATTATTAAGGAGAGAAAAAAAAAAAAAAAAAAAAAAGGATGAATCTTTTTAAAGTAAAGAAACATTTTTTTTCAGGACTGGACTGAACATGAGAAAATTTGTCCTGCAACCCTGAATCAGACTCATATCCTCTGGGGAGAAAACAAAGCACATTTCCTTTGGGTAATTAGGCAAAATCATCAAACCAAAATATTAGTCAGAGAGATTGTTTGGCTTTGTTTGTTTTTTGTTGTTTGTTTTTTGTTTTTTTTTTAATTTTGAAGGCATAGAAGTAATTTGGGAAAAATATCTACAGTAGTTGCTTATTTAAATTAGCCACCCTCCCTTTCTCCTTTGAGAAATGTGCTATATAAATAGAAAGTACTTCTGGGTGTATTTATTAAATAGTTAAATGTACATTATTTACTTTTGTATAATAACAAATATACCCATTATTAAGCACAGCGAGCTTCCATATACTAGAAATTCCCACTCAAATCAACAGAGAGAAATTAACCCCTGTAGTGGGTGAGTCCCTCCTGTCGTGTAGAGTATCTGTCTCATGATGGGACAAACTACTCCCCGAAGGGGCCTATAATTCCTATACCATTAAGGATAAACATCCTTTACGTGAACAACTTAGACTAGAGGACTAACTCTTAGACAGAAAAAAACAGATAAGATTATTATCTCATTATATTTAACTACGGGCAGTGCCCAACAAGAATTTTGGATTAATCAATATTTAGAAGTCCAGTTGAAGCTTTAAGATGCCTTTACAAAGTCATCTGGTATTTTGCATAACGTCTATCCAAGGGCGCAAGTACCTGTGTATCTTCCTCAGGTACAACCAAGTGATTATCTTTTGCAAATACAGTTTTGCAAATACAGTTTTGCAATTTCTTCACATGGATAGTGCTGAAATGTTAAAACCAGACACTGTATGTTTAACAAGGTGTTACAAGATTTCTGACTCACAGAAACATTAAGCCAGAAGGAACGTTTCCCTGGGCCCCCAATATTGAGGTAGAACCAGGACATTTCCTGATTTATCCAGACCTATCTGGACCTTTTCATATTACTCACCTGTCCTCAACTGCTAAATGCAAAATTCACAATTTAATGCTGTCAGTTAAATTTCAGTCATACTTATGCCCATGTTCATTAATAAGTATTGAAGTTAAACAAAGTCTTGATATAAAATCAATGTAGGTCACTGAAGACATAATTCCTGGTGTCAAATGGTTTTTGATTTGGATCAAACCAGCAGAGACAGCTTAATACAATCCCTGAAGTAAAGCACTGACACACAAACTTTTAAGAAGTAATAGTGCCATTTAAACATCCTTTGGTTTTTGTCCTTTTTCCAGTCTTCAGTCCATGTAATGCACTGTTCACATCCAAGACTATTTAAATTAATTTTTCATTTTCAATCATTTTCATTGCCAAAGATGTTTTTATTCATCTTAAATATTTTAAGGGCAATTAAGCTGCAACTTTAATGAAAGGTATGACAGTTCTGTAGAGCTCTAAGAAGCACAACAGTGAAAGGAATAATTAATACAATAACATGGCATGAAAATTGTGATTTAAAAATTAATAAACTAACTTCTCCCCCCAAAATACCTGAATATGAGTTCTGGGAATTTTTGTTATTGTTGAAATTGAAAGTCTGTGCTCTTTGCAAGTAATAAAACCGGTGTTTGTGAGGCAGTATCATGGTGATGGTTGAAAAAATGTAGACTTTACTAGACTCCCTAGAGCCTTTCATTTCAAAGTTTTCTAGTTTCATGCTTACTGCTTAAGACATATAATGAAATATCCAGAGTACTGAATTATTCCAGAGCATCTGTTGATCTATTTTGGAGTTGCCATTGAAAGATTTTGATTCTTCTAGAAAGAAAGAAAGTGTTTTGGATGAAACAAATATGTGTTAGTTGATCTCATCTAGGCTGCCTTTCCCACAAAATTTGAACCAGATGATCTTTTGAGGTCACTTCCAACCTTGGCTATTCTATAATCTATGATTAAAAATGCAGTTTCTAACAGTTAAAATCATGCTATCATCCAAAAACCACTTCTGGACTGTCGTGGTTTAAGCTGGCAGGCAGCCAAATACCACACAGCTGCTCACTCACTCCCCCCAGCCCCCCAGTGGGACGGGGAGAGAATCAGAAGGGTAAGAGTGAGAAAAACTCGTGGGTTGAGATAAAGACAATTTAATAGAACAGAAAAGGGAAAATAATAATGATAATGATAAAATATACAAAATGAGTGATGCACAATGCAATTGCTCACCACCCGCGCTGACCGACAACCAAGTAGCGGTCGGTACTTCCTGGATCACGTCTACCATTCATATACTGAGCATGACGTCACATGGTATGGAATACCCCNCTTTTTTTTCTTAATATTATTTTTTTTCAACAAATAGAATCATATCACAGAATCATAGAATCCCAGGTTGGAAGGGACCTCAAGAATCATCTGGTTTAACCTTTCTTGGCAAAACCACGGTCTAGACAAGATGGCCCAGCACCCCGTCCAGCTGAATCTTAAAAGCGTCCAATGTTGGGGAATCACCCCTTCCGTGGGGAGATTATTCCGATGGCTGATTGTTCTCATTGTGAAAAATTTTCCTCTTGTGTCCAATCGGAATCTCCCCAGGAGTAACTGTACCCATTACATACATACATTTTTTAACCCCACACATTTACAACTCAATAAAAATCATGTAAAAGGTAAGGGCCAAGATGGGGCCCTTGGTAAAAAAACATGTCAAATTGTGTCTTTGCACTGCTTCACATCCTAAACTCTTTTGTCTCCTTTGCGTATAAGGAGACTCTTGGCCAGAGCCTAAGGAGGTGAAAAAAGTGTAACACAAGACTGGCTTACAAAGGGCCATAAACAGGTTCAGGGAATCCACCATCATCTGCAATAACCTTTAGATCTTTCTCAGGGAGCTGAGGATACTGAAAAGTGGGGGTTTTCAAAAGCAGTTTAAACAAATACAGAGGCTCTGCAAAACTACAATATTTAGAAGCAATTTTTTCCTTGCATATTAGATTATAAGGCTGCAGATCTTAAAGCTGCTGGTGGAAAGGAAATTCTTAGGGGAAGGTTGTGTTATGGAAATATTGAATCACACACAATTTTGTTGTCACAAGAAAAACCAGACCTCATTGCACTGCTCTGTTGTTAGTGGGGAAGGTGGGTTTCGCCAACCTGCATTTGAGCACCCACTTCCCAGCAAGTTGGTGTGCCAGAGTCTCTGAAAACCCCTGCTGGGCACCAAACTTCAAAAGAACCAGCAGACTACCAAAACTAAGGCAGATTGGTAGGAGCTACTGTATCTGGCAGCCCTATAGAGGTGAGGCTGCCACAAGTCCATGTCCCCAGGTCCAGCCAGGAGCAAAGCTGAGCGTCATCATCTCTGTTTAAAATCTCATAACTTCAGAATAAAGATGTTTTCTGTTCTTCAACTTAGCAAAGTAGTTGCAGCTCAAGGAAGTAAAACACAAAAAACGCTTAGTAGTTTTGTTTGGTTTTTTTCAAAAGTTAGTCCTTCCATGCATAATTTTTGAGAATTTTTACTCTATTATTATTATTATTGTCTCACTTGAGACAAGTTTGTGGCACTTTAATTATTATCCATTATCCTGTTGAACAAAAGTCATGTAAAAACTTATTTCATATTTCAACGTGATTTGTAGTTTTGCCCATGGTAAAGCATAACGATGTTACAATAAATTTGAAAACCAGACTTGAGAAACCTGTGCCTTTGAATGGAAATAAACCACAAATACATATGGTGACAAATGTTGCGTGCTGCCATCAATGGGATGTAGATTTCATAAAGAAGAATAAAGATTGATTGTTGATTACGTCCTTTTGAATTACAAAACATATGCATAACTATTAGAGAAAAAGCACAGTTAAAAGTAAAATTAGAAAAAATGTCTCAGCTGTGGAAAAGCTTGACTTTTTACAAAGGTCTGGAAGCTGCGTTCACATTTTATAATTTGTGCATTATAAGAAAGAAGCAGTTCATAGTATTGGAAAATCCCCTCTCTGTTCTCTCTAACCTCATAGACTCTCCTAGAAGGAATTTTAAAAATTATGCCTGTATGGAGCATAACATTTGGCTACTTATTCTGCTGGTAGGTCAACCAAAGAACACACAAGATCCTTTCTAATTGTGAAAGAAATATCTGATTTACAAAGTGATTTCTTACTTGTGCATTGACTTCGTTGGTGATTTCTCTTTTGCTTACAAAATGCAACAGTTTAATGAAAGGTGATTAAATCAGGACATCAAAGGAAATTTAGCCAAAGTCTTTGTTTCCCTGCAGTGAAAGCAGAATAAATAGCTGCACTATTAAGGCAGCAAGAGCAGTAAGCTGTGAGACACTGGCAAGGTAAGCATTGCTTATCAGTGAAACACACTGGCTTTAGCAGAGCAAATCTCCTATTTCCCTCCAGGGAGAAGGGGAAGAAAAGTAAGGCTGATCAGAGGGTTGATAGATAAGGATATATGTCATCTCCCCCAGAAGGACATCCTGCCTAAACTTTTCTATCTCCTTGTTCTCTTTGTTCCCTATCTTTGTTGGGGTTTTTTGTTTTTGTTTTTTGTTTTTATTATTCTTAAAGGTTTCTGAAAACAGTTCTATGTGATATATTAAGAACTATTTTGCACCATCTTTTTTTTTTCCTGCAGCCTATACCAATGTATGTCTGTTTTCTCTAAAAAATACCCCTTGATTGCTTAAAGAAAAAAGGCCACTTCACAAAGCCTGAGTAATTAAGAAAAGGGGAAAAATAGCCTACAGAAACTGTCTGTCAATGTTCAAGATCACAGCTGATAGCAGTGGTGAAAACTACCACCTTCCATCCCCTAGCACTGTTAAAAATACGTCAGCCCCTTGGGGCCTCTGAACAGTTATGAATACAAAGATTAATTAGCTTTTTGAACTCAGAAGAAGCCCAATTTCTTAGATTGGATTTAGGTTTCCCATTAAATTCTTTGGTGAGTGCAGTGTACCTAGTTATTTGTGTACTTAGATGTCTTCCCTCGCTGTGCTGTTTGTGAGCATCTCGCATCAGGTTACTGCAATCCGCCCCATTTTACAGATGGAGAATGGAAGCAAGTTAATTAATTACTAGCACAGAAATACAGAGAGGCTACAGAGAGCTGGGAAGAGAAGCTTTTTTTTTTTTTTTTTAAACAGCATTATTAACTCAAGCTTTTTAAAAATTGGAATTTCTGCTTTAGTGGAGCAAGTTTTGATTTCATTTCATATCAAATCAGAACCAAAAGTACTATAACGGTGTGATAAAAAGTTGTAATGAGAGCAACTGAAACTGTCCTTTTTCACAGTTTTTCTCATAAATTCTATTAAAATAGACATAGCTTTCCAAACTTCTGCTGAGTTTCCAACCCATTCCAGTTTGGCTATTCCTTCCAACGAAAAACCCATTTCTTGCACCCACCTAACTTATTCTAATGATGAGGCAGCAGAATTGTTTCTCTCTTTTTCTTAATCTACCTCATTGCAAACTCAAAGATATATAAATTAATTTTTCCATGAAGTAATCATTGAACCGATTAGATTAATTAAAAAGATTCACCTGAAGACGGTCTTTTTGGTTTCAAGAGCTTTCCAGCATCAGATAAGGGAAGCAGAATTACTGTCAACTCCTCATCAAGACAATACTGTCTGGAAATCGGTATTAGCTGTGCCAGATAGCTGTCTATCCTATATTGCAGCAAAATATATTAGATGCATTTTGGTTGGTTTCCTGTTTTCCAAAGCATCCTTTGTGTTTTACAGACATATAAAAAACCCAAAGAAATCACAGACCTCGACCAAAAAATTATAATTAGACTTGAAGTCTTATATCTGATTGTATTATGGACTTCAGATTGAAAAGACAGAAATAAACAACACCGTATTTTTCCATTTAGGTTTTTCCTTAGGAAACTTAATACCTGGATTTTTAATTATTCATAAGGTTATGGAACGGGACAAAATTATTGTATAAAGAAAGTGCTTCAGACTGAGTGGAAGTACCATGTTGGTTTTCAGGAAACAATAATATTCCATAGAAAAAGAAGATACTGAAACCTAGGTACCCCTACTTCCATACTGGTATACTTGTTACCAGGTGATTAAATCTGTCTCAAGTCATATTGAATTTGGATAGCTTCAAGGAAGGGAATAGGAGCAGTCCTATCCAGAATATCACATAAAGCTGTGCCAAGTGTGGGTTCAAGACATTTAGGTTTAGAACATATAACTCTTGTAGGCACAAGTGTCTTGTTCAATAGGCTACTGGATAAAACAATAAACCTTGCTTATTTTGTAAATTTACTTTGGAAGGGTTGGGTTGTTTTTTTGGTTGGTTGGTTGGGATTATTTTTTTCCCCCAGTGCTGTAATGATTTATCTATCAAATTCAGTCTGAATTCATTAATTATATCAGATCTAGCCAAACATTTTATTTACTGATTTATTGACATTTAATGATTTATCTGCTTATCCCCACCAAATAAATCTTTTTCTGAGTTCTAGGAAGAAGGAAATATTGTAATGTTGGAGCAGGATACTGTGGTTCCAGGCAGTGCAACTTCACAAAACACTAATAAGACCTTCTGCCACTAAGTAACAGTGGAACAGCAATTCCAGATTTGTTTTCAAATAATTATTTATCACAGAAAAGGTGAAAAAATCAAAGACTTGCACATTTTCTTGTGCAAATAAAGTGCCAACCCCAATACCTTCCACAGAGTTTTTCATTTAGATTATAATTGGGTTGTTTCTTTTTACATTCAGAAGATTAAAATGATCCACAGCATTAAAAAAAAAAAAAAAAGAAAAAGAGAAAAAAAAAGAAAACAACTGCAAGTTTATAATATTTTAACATGCTCTCTAAGCACTGTATTATGATGAAAGATGTGTAAGACCCTAAGGTATCCTGAGGCATCTCCAAAGGTTTTGCAGAGTTCATTTAGTTTCATTAGCTTTGAGAGATGGATGCTTGAGAGAAATTGATTGTTTTTTTTTTTTTTTTGGGGGGGGGG
>VZTQ01006768.1:250256-263944 GCA_013400755.1 Pelecanoides urinatrix
GGGGGGGGGTGTTTTTTGTTGGTTTTTTTTTTAATTAGGAGCATTACACAAAGCTGTATTCAGCAGCCAAGCTCACTAAGCAGTTTCAAAAGTTATACCTCTACTTCCAGGAAGCTTCTCATACATCTATGAGATCAATCACAACAGGTTTTTTGCAGTATACAATGATTCTGGGAGATTTGTATCATGAAGTTTCTACAACGGATCAAGTTTTTAAATCTCTGGGACATAGACATTCCCCTTACTTATTTTATACTAGCTGAAATGTATGTTTTTAAATACTTTGAGGAAATAAGTAACAGTCATTTGGATACAAATTCAGGATTTGTATTTGTTCAACCAAATTCTGATTTCAAGGAGCAGAAACAAAAATTCTACTGATCTTTAAGTCACCAGGAGCATCACCACACCTGCCCTTTTTTTTTTTGTACTGAGGAATGTGTATTGCTAAACAGATTCATACTTGAAGTTTTTTAAAATAACACATGATCTTAAGGTGTGAGGATCAACTGAAACACAAAGAGTGTGTTGGGCCAGCATTCAAACACAGTGCTCGGTTTTACAAGGGAAAAGCTGCACGCAATTCATCAGTGTTCCTTTCTACTTTCCAAATCTGTTTGATTCCTGTTTCAGCCTGTGGCTTACTGAGTTTTTAATTTGTTTTCCACAGACACTGTGTTTAGATGCATATGGCTTTCACTGGAGTGCCACTGAGTTACGATTGTTGTAACGCACGGAAAACAAAATTAAAATGTACCCATTACTCCAGCATTCTTTTTCCTGTCCCAGTACGATTTGTATTTCCACAAACTGAGTGTCTGAAAGAACTGAAAAAAAATGTGTCTGATGGATGATTTGGAACTGAGAATGGAAATTGTAAATGACATAATGAAAATATCGAAATGGTTCATCCATGTGTATTCTGCACACTCTGACTGCTCTCCCTCCCTTGGTTTTCTTGGAGCTACAGCCCTGGGAGGAAGATGATGGTTGCAGGACCAGGCTGTATCTATAGTGTTGAAGCTCAGGAAGGGCTAAACGCATCCAGCTCGGTGTGACCTAGCTAAAGCTGACAAACATTGCTCAAGCGAATTCACGTCTTTTCTCAGTTTAGTTTTCTTTTCATCCAAGGAACGATACTTCAGCCACCAAGCTACTTTAAGTATATATTGATTATTTAAGGTTGTGAAGATATAAAACCCAGTACATCCAAATGCTTAGTACTTTATTGTTATTTTTGCATCCTATTTATTTTAAGAAGATAGTAAAATGTAGACCACATAAAATGTAGCCACATTAATGAGCAAATGAGCTGTCTGATCAAGCAAACAGCAAGTGGGTAACACTTGATGCTGAGCTTGGTGCAAAGGGAAGTTGGTACCTGATGGCTCAGTTTAACGCTACTGTGAAATGTGGATGACTAGTCTGTCTCTGTTAGCCAGGTCATCACAGGCTTCTTTTGTGCCGCTGCAGGTTTTTTTTAATATTTGTTCTGACTCTGGTAGGTACGTAATCTGCTGAAATCAGGAATGTGAGGCTATAGTCTGTCCTTCAGGTTCATCTCAGTTTAAGTAAGGAAAGAAAACATTAAATACATTAAGTGGAGAGATAAATTGAGCGACCAAGAGAAGTTCCTTCCAGTCTAAATGCCTTTTCGATTGTTATGGTAAATGGCGGTGAAGGTAGTTAAGAGAAGGGAGAAAAATCAATGCAGGTTTACAGATCAACCCAGAATGTATTTCCTAGTTACACTATGGATAGTTTCATTATCCAGTAAATATACTGTGTGTACTTTAAAAGTACTTTACAGGAGTTATACCTTACTTTTTACACATTAATACATGAATGAATACTGCATTTTTAAAATTGTACATATTTTTATTAAAGAACTAAAGATTGGGATCATCTTATTTCATTGCATGGTAGCTTTTACCTATCAATACTATCACATCTAGACAGAGATTTTTTCAGCTGTGTGTTGGTAAATACGCAGTGTTCACAATTTGTATTCACAAAGACTACATTTATAATGCTTTGTTTGCTTATAATGCAGCATGGCTGAGCTTTAAAAAACTGGCAGTGCCGTGATAATTATGCAAAAGTACTGAAATAAAATAATAGTGCAGGGAAGCATTTGTGTTATTAATAATTCAACATATACATCCTTGGGGGAGAGAGTAGTTGGGTTTTAACATGGCACTTCTAAATCCTGACAGATACAGTGGACACGCAAATTAGACCTGTATTCCTCAGCTCTTTATGCTTTAAACCTGGTTACAATAGCCATGCACGACAGACAGTTTTCATACAGCATGAACCAGAAACAGCTTCTGAAATTCCAGATTACTTCAATATTATTGAGCATCTGCAGTACTTTAGCATGCACATTGCTTTAGTAGCAAAAGCTTTAGAAATGAGCATCAGCTAAAACTCAGGGCTCTCTTTTCCTTTGAAAGGATCAAATATCTGGCTAGGAACTTACCAGCTCACCCTGCCAGCAAGCATGCCGAGCAAGCTCGCTCCATTTCTAACTTGGAAATGGTATGTGATGACGCCTATAGCATTGCAAGAATCCTATCTATCTGTTTTCTACCTTTAATAATTCAAAGGTATCTGGGAAGCATATCTCAGAGGAGACGGCTGAAACCTGATAAAAAATGTGATGAAGTTGAAGTGCTGAAGTATTAGTTTGTGAGAAGAAAATCATATTTAAGGATTGAGGTTGATGACTCTATCATGCGCACATACAACGTGGGATCTGGAGAAGATGAAGAGCCATTCCGCTCATCCTTTTCTGGTGCCTCCCCATTAATTTTGTGCTCTCCAGCCCTGGTGTTGTGTTGCCTGGTGCCACACCGACGTCTTTGTTCATAGCGTTGTTTAGCCAATATTCCCGCTGGTCACAGATCACTCAGTTCCCCTGAGCGTAGCTTTGCAGTGTAGACCTGGATCATGGTGAGGGCAACAAGCAGACCTCTGAAGTGGGCTGTAGTAATTGATTTGACTGGGTTGCAGAAAGCTAGTCTTCTTCTGACCTTCTGATGTAAGATCATGCTGACATCTTTTTAATGTTGTATGTCACTATTAATTCATTCATCAGCAAGAACATTTTACTGGTCTGTCACAGCAATCACACCGGTCAGGGTTTCCTTTATAGAACTTTAAAAGGCATCCCTTTTCCACAAAATTTCTTCACATCACAGATGACCTTCTGATCGTAGCTTTGAGCCTTGGCAGGGGATGTGACCCTGACAGTCTCAGCTTACTTTGCTCTCTCTCTTTCAACATTTCTCATCATTGAAATATTTTGCTTTATTAGCAGTGAGGGTGACTATTTCTTCTCGGCTTTGCTGTTCCTTTTCCTAGGTGTAGAACTTCTGTAAGGCAAAACAGAATGGTCAAGGAAACACTGTATATAACATTGCAATTAAAGATTTCATATTATAAAAGTCAGAGCAAAAAGGTATTGAAATTATGAAGCTAAAATAAACCATCTTACTGTGTCAGCACAGGTTGCAAACAATGACACTCAAAATTGAATATGTCATTGAAGAGAAACGTTGAAATAAAATGTTTTGATTCAGGCAAAGCTGGGCAGTCTTTTTAACTGAAAACTGTTCTTCTGAAAAGTTTTCAGCAACTTCTAACTTGATTTTTTAAATAGTTCTCTGACAAAAAAAAAGAAAAAAAAAGAAAAAAAGAAAAAAAACACCAAAAACACCCAACAAACCAACCCTCTGAAAAATGCAAATTGTCCTTATTGAAAAAGAAAAACTGATTTTCATGCACCTAGGCTAAACTATTCTACCCTTTCTCTTATAGAACAATAGTTTGCACTGCTGAAATCTTTAAAAACAAACGAACAAACAAAGAAAACCTTTGCAAGGTAAGTTACTACTCTACTTGGAAAAGGATGACACAGGGTGGTCCTGTGAGAGTAGTAAATGCAGTGAAGAATATAAAATTAAAAGCTTCACATTTACTTCATAAAAATACAGGCTAACGTGCTGTTAAGATGGCAGATACCAATGGAGCAGATTTAATGATATGACATTCTGTTTTAAGAGGTAAATAAGGAAAACCAATAGAGAAGAACAATACACCAATTACTTGTAACCAAGTTATAAATGAGCCACTCTCTTGTGTTTCCATTGCCATGAATTTCAAGCTTAATTATTTTATTCTAAAATGCTTTGCCTTGAGAAAAGACCACAGTGACTGAAGAATTTTTATTAAATGCATGTAAAGCATTAACATGCCGAGTCACACCCTTGGGCCTGGCCGCACAAACCCTGTATGTAATTGATGGATTTTCAGTATTCTGCCTTACAGAAGCCTAAGTCTATGAACAAATAAAGTAGATGGGAGATGTAGAAATATAAGGACTGATTTCCACCAAAGCTTTTATCTAGTGGAAGGGATATTTTGTGTAGAGATGCCTCTACTAAGACATTTCAGACAGTTCAGCATCCTCACAGTGGCAGGGCAGAGGCATCTGACAGCACAGCAGAGCACTCCTAGCACATGTGATGCTTTTTAATGTATGCAATGGGATAGATAAACTGATTAGGATGCAATCAGAAGAGAGCCATGCTTGAAGCATTTTCTCATATTTCAATTCATATGTTCAATTCATATTTCGAAAAAAAATATGATTAGCCATCTCCACTCCCATCCTCTGTTGGCTCTGATTTGCAATAATCTACTAAAATAACAATACAGTATTACTCTGGATTTTTTTTTCGAAGCAGGGGGGAAGGGATTCAGTGGCTGTGCATTTGAGGAGGAGGTTTGCAGAGCAGCATCACAGGAATGTCTCACACTGCACAGAGGAGCACACTGCAGAGCCCTGAGCTGGTCCAGCCAAGCGCTGCAGCTCTGAGAACAGCTTAATTCCAGAAGTGGTAAAGCCACGTTCAGGTACTTACTAGTAGGATTTAGTCACACGCAGATTTGCCATAGTGCTTCTAGACTTGATTTGGATTGCCTTGAGAGACCTCAGATATCCTTGCTATACACTGTCCAGTATCTTCAGTCATAGAATCATAGAATCATTAAAGTTGGAAAAGACCTCTAAGATCATCGAGTCCAACCATCAACCCAGCACCACCATGCCCACTAAACCATGTCCCTCATCTACATGTCTTTTAAATACTTCCAGGGAAGTATTTAAACTTCCTAGAATTATCATACACCAAGGATCAAGATATATAGTTTAGGTGGTTAAATCCTCCGGGGATCTCCTATATCTGAGACAGCCTTTGTCTCAAGGTATTATGCAAAGAACTACTTCAAACTTCTGCATTTGTAAACCCACTTTCCATTATCCTCCTCTTCTGCTGCCCTGCCTAATTCTCTTTCCATTGACCCTGAATTTTATAATCCTTGCATCTCCAGACATGAGTGCCTCTGAAGCTGGCTGAGGTCTGAAACATCATTTTTTGCAGTCCACAAAAATGTTTCCCCTAATTTTTCGAGATGATGAATCACACATGCAATTCAATGGATGTTAAATATATTGTTCTCAATGTCTCCCAAACCTTATCAAACCCTACCAAACCTTTGATTTCAAATATTGCTGTAATTAACATAGATTAAAATGCCTGGTTTTGAAAATCCTTTGCAGAGTTCTTATGGAAATGATCTTATCTTTCAGTATATTCTCAAATATTAATAACTTTAGTAGTTCCCAGCATGACTTGCTAGCCTGGTTTAAATTTTCTGTTAATCTACATTACCTGCTTTTCCATGAAACAGAATCCCTTTAAACAAAGCAAAAACATGAATACATCGCTTAATATGAGCTAGATGTGGTGTTCGTTCAGAAATACTTTTTAATACCTCCTGAGGTCTTCAGATGAGAAATTATTGGTGAAGTACTTGCAAAATCAATATAAACACAAACAGTTTGAAAGGTGAAAAGTTAATTGGGATGTGTTAATACCAAATGTACTAGAGAAGCCATGGCATGGTGTAGTACACATTAGAAGTATTAAACACCTTGATAATGACTGTTCTCTCAGGATGAAGTGTGAATGAAATGCTTTTAACCCTTAAATCTAAAGACACTTAAATGTCACATAACCATGCAATGTATAAAGCAGGGCAAAATCCAATATTATAGGAACCTTTGAAGATAAGCATATGAGCCCAATTTTGTCAATATTAAAGAAGGTCTTCTACAGTTGGTGTGATTTAACTTTTTTTTAGTTAACTCTTGAGAGCTAATGAAAATTAAGAAACTGCAGCAGCTCTTAAGCTAACTAACGTTCTGTGATCAGCACAAGCTCTTTTCTTGACAGCCTAAGCCAAGGAATCAGGATAAATGTTAATTCTGTGATTTTCATATTTTAGTAACCTGGCTCTCTTATCAAAGTTTCCATTTGTACTGACTTTCTCATAAAAATGGACAGAAAATGACAAATTAGAGCTAGAGTTTCTTTAATGTGTTGGCTGCCTTCTAAGAGGCATAAGTAAGTAAGTAAGTTTCTCCTAATATTAAAAAATTATTTGTCTAGAGAACGGATGAACAAAATAACTTTGGGTCTGTAAGGACACCTGCAAATTGTCCTGCTATTTTGTCAGGCCGATTTGCTTTGGTCTGACATCAGAAGTTGCTATTACCATGGTGTCTTTCATAATTCCCATTAAAGCATTGATTGACTTACTACCTTACTTCTTTAAACTTCCTTTTTTTCCAATATTTCATCCCAAAGTTCAGCAACTCCTAAGGCCCCTATTAATGCCCCTTAAGCACTGCACAGTTTTCATGAGGTCAGACACAGTCCCTTGCCCTATTCACATTTATGTTTCATGAAAACCCCTTTTGATCTTCAGCTCTGTCAAGGTCGTTGGTATAGGAGTTATATTTTATGGTTTTTGCACACCGCTTCCTTTTTTTTTTGTCTTCTTTTTTTTCTTCTCCTTCTGTCCTTTAGAACATAAACTTCAAGGGGAGCCTTCATTCCTCACGGCCATGAAGAATGTGCTAGCTTCAGCTTTTAGAGAAACACCGAATAAATTGAAATGTGAATTACCTTTGAAAAATATAATAAATGATTTGTTAAACTAAAGTAATTTAATGGAAAAGAGTGTCCTTTCATTGTCCATATGTATCCAAAAATACAAACATATCTGAAAAAAAATTTTTAAAGAGGTAGAAGAGTAGGTTGGTGTTGTAGGATGGTTATAGGTAAAGTATTTTAGTCTACCAAGCTCTATAAAATGTATTTCAAAAGCAAAAAGAGGGATGGATCTCCGTTTCATAACAGGTTGTCTGTATCTGTCTGATCTCCCTTCATGCTCCCTGTCCAGCTACTTTGCTTCTTCTCTTCTTCATTTCGGGCTCCCACCAAGCCAACTCATCATGCAAACTTTAAATGCACAAAAGGGGAACTCTTACACCCACCAGAGCCCTTCTGCAGTACAAACAAGTGTTTCACCTATGCTGTATTCTAATGTGTTAATTCCCATTACTGTAATAAGAGTATTTTCCTATGAGAAACCACTACACCAAGAAGTTAATGGTGTATGACTGGTTTCTAATGCTGTCTTTCTCTGGGAAGTTTGATAAAAAATAAGAGATTCAGAACATTAACAACACGGTTCCTCATTCCAGAGATAGTCTCATAATAACTATTAATATTAATAAACAGCTTCAGTTTTAAGAATAAAATAGACTGTCTACTTTCAGTGTGCATGGAACAAGCCTGAAACACACAGAAGAGGTAGAAAAAGCAGGCTTCTCATTATTAGACATTTTCTTCATTTTAATCTTCACCAAACCTGACAGGATCTCTGTGAATTTCGTAGCTAGACCACTGCAAGCTGTTCAGAATTGCAAATGTATACACTGAGCTTTCCAAAGCAATAACATATTAATCCAGTGATTAGTCCTGCTGTTATCACAGTGTAGGTTGAAAGTAAAAAAAAAAAAAAAAAAAAGATGCCCAAACCCCCAAACTTCCTCCTTTTCACAATGGTTTAGCTAACCTGCAGAGCATAATATCACCAGCTGCTTTCTGTAAAGAATCACTTCTTCTAGAGGTTACGAACTCTCTTCTTGCTTGCCTGATGTCATCAGTGCCTTAGTACACAGTGCAGGGTAATAGCCAAATCTCAGTCTCCTGAGCCTTAGGAGTTATGGTGTTCACCACTGACCAGTCTGTTAGACCTCTGGAGCCCAGAACTGACTCCGATTACTGGGTAATACATACCACAGAGGTATGGCTTATGGCCAGACATAAGCCAGATGCGAGCTGGGAGCTGCATCAGCACGTTAATGCACCTATGTGCCTTTTTCTTTTAAGGGCATCAGAGGCATAGAGTTCTGCTTCACGTGACTTCCAGACCAGGCTGGCTCGCAACCGTGCCCTTCAGGGGCAGGTATCAAGCTTGCAGCCGTCTGCTGCTGTTCAGGTAGACAAGCCAAAATACGCCAAACGATGATGCTCAAAATGGGCTGGACTGAAATTTAAAGAACGGGATCTTTTGTTAAGAAATCATAGCAAGCTCTTTCTCACCCTGTATATATTTCTGCCCGCTGTTAACAAAATGTCAAGGATGACTGTAGGGTAATGTGTACAACATTTTCAGAAATACAGACCTACAGTATAACATACTAATGGGAATGCCTTGATTGTGTGTTTCAGGGTTAATTATCCTCAGGGCTGAGAATAAAGATAGCATCCTCCAATCAATCACAGCTTTCCTGGATATGAACAGAACAGGAAACATCTGTAATGAAAGAGCAGGAGATTGGAGTAGCTTAAATGAAAAGAGTATATACTTTTTCTCTTCTTAGAAATGGTTCAAAACCTAAAAAGAGACAAAGGCATAATAAATTTTTAAAAAAGTTATGCAAATGCAATGCCAGTGTCTTCAGTAGGGTGATAAATAACCAAATATGTTTTCTTTTTATTAAATGTTCTGGAAGTTCCTGTGTTTTTGCATTTTAAAATAAGTGTCAGATTTTGTGCAATTAGATTGAGAAAAACAGTATGAAATAACATTGCCCTTGTTTATTGGAATCATTATGCCAAAATGCTGCATTACGTATGTTTATCTAACAGATGTTGAGAGTGAAGTTGTGCTAACTATTCCTGCCCCTGAGTATGTGGGTAGTTGGAATCTAAGAAGCCAACATACGAGGTTTGGTGGAATGATAGTAAATAATGATAGAAGATGCATCAATACAGAGTGAGGTAAACCTCCAGTTAAGGTTATCCATCTGGTACACCACAGAGCAAGCTGCTTCCTGCATATACTGATCTAAGCCTGTTGCATTCTGAGTGAAGTGTTCTGGTTTTGTCCTGGTTTCAGCTGGGATAGGGTTAAATTTCTTCCTAGTGCTGTGTTTTGGATTTAGAATGAGAAGAATGTTGATAACACGCTGATGTTTTCAGTTGTTGCTAAGTACCTTCCAAGTCCAAGGACAGCTCCCGTGCCTGCTGACTGAGCTGGGTACACAAGATGGGAGGGAACATAATCAGGACAGCCAGCCCAGCTGGCCAACAGGGTATTCCATACCATGTGATGTCATGCACAGTATATGAACGGTAGGCGTGATCCAGGAAGTACCGACTGCTACTTGGTTGTCGGTCAGCGCGGGTGGGGAGCAATTGCATTGTGCATCACTCATTTTGTATATTTTATCATTATCATTATTAATTTCCATTTTTCTGCTCTATTAAACTGTCTTTATCTCAACCCATGAGTTTTTCTCACTCTTACCCTTCTGATTCTTTCCCCGTCCCACTGCGGGGCTGGGGGGAGTGAGTGAGTGGCTGTGTGGTATTTGGCTGCCTGCCAGGTTAAACCACGACAGTTTTCAAGGGCCCTGAGTGCATTCATGGACCTTCATTGACCTGACTAGGCTCATCTGGGATCCCCACCCAGGTACCCTCTGCCCATTGCTTAGCAGTCTCATTTAAGTTGAGCCCTGGGACTTGAGCTATCTTATAGATGTACCTGTCTTCAGCTCTGGCCTTTGACAGTCCTGACTTGTTGAGTTCAGGCATGGCTTGCACCCTCCCATTTGTATGACGATGGTTGGTGGTGGAACCTTGGCAGCTCTGCAGAGCCAGGCTTGGATCATTTTCTTCGGGTATGCTGAGACTGCATCCTTGGTGGTCAGGTTGTCACTGCTGCCTGGGTTGTGGTCACCGACTGCTCATGCCTTGCCCTTCCTTGTGGAGGAACCCCACTCTTGAAGCTTTGTGACTATGTTGACAACTTTCTTATTGAAATTAGGATTACTGCATGCTTAGAAGTAACAGATGAAGGAAAAGAGGTAACAAGAAGCTTGGCTCCTGGGTAGGAAGTCGTGCTGGAACAAAAAAAGATTGTCTTCTGGAGTTTATGATTGACATCTCTGACTTTTTACACATTAACTCTGAAAAGTTTGATAGACTTCAGTCGTTTTTGCTTAGGAAAAAATCTGTTTCAGTGATTTTTGAAACACAGGTAAACTTGCCTGGATGTAACATTACTATCTTTCAGAATCTTGCTGAACTCTAATGTACTTGGTAACTTTTATTTATAACATATTGCTTCTGCATGAGCAATGTCTTTATGATGCATAATTATTTATTAGGAAATAATCACAGAATCAATATGTAGGGCTTGCTTCTCAGAGTCCTAAGTGCTAAGATATGTAGCAGTCAGCACAAAGAAACAAATAGAGTTGATATGTTGATATTAAACACTTAAATGTGACTGAAAATAGCCCTAGAATCACACCTTATATACATAATTTTCAGGAAGATATAATAAAGTATAAACATCTTTTCTGTATTTATTAACTTGACATACACAGTTCCTTTGTGGCTTTGAGAGTTCTTTGGCACATCAGAAATCAAGCTGTTAGTCCTTCATGATATGCCATATTATGATTTTCAAGTATTTGCTGTTGGCTTTTTCCCCCCCTTCCCCCTCCATTTTGCGATGTGGTGAGTTTCATCTCCTTCCAGATATTCCTGATTGCTGGATATTTCTTGATGAGGGGGAATGTGATGAGAGGTTATCCTCTTTTCATGAGAAAAAGAGTAATGAGGAAGCCCTGAGAATTTTTCCCACTTCTGTCCAGTAACTTTAGAAACTGTCAGTCAGTTCCAGATAAATTTGATATCTCCTTCAGGGGAGGAAGAAAGTTGCAGGGAATATTAGATGCAACAGAGGGATCAGATTTTGTCTGCTAGCTGGAGACCACATCCACTATTTGCATTGTCCAGTAATTAGACAGGCTGAATCTGGTCTGGTACTGTATTCTGGCTGACAAGTATATACATATACCATAACAGAGAACCTCTGACCCAAAAAACTTATAATTTTACAGTGAGAGTTTCACCATATGACACATATAAAACACCCATAGTCTGCACAATGGTGCATCTAGGTCACTGCCCCCAAAGGAGATGGTATGAGACTTCACACAGGGAGAGCGTACCAGCCTGGCCACCAGCTTCCTCCAGTCCCCAGAATCACAGTTGAGGGATTATGGATGTGCGCACCTAATCCCCGTTGTCCATGAAGATGTCTAATTGTTTTTTGAACCTAATTATATTTTCTGCCTCCAAGGAGTTTGTTTCCATCTTTGTTTTGCTACCATGATGAAGAACAACATCACCTCATACCAAGCCACATATACCAGCGAGTATAGAATCATAGAATGGTTTAGGTTGGAAGGGAACTTTAAAGATCATCTAATCCAACCCCATCTTTCACTACTTTCACTATATCAGGTTGCTCAAAGCCCCTTTGAACACTTCCAGGGATGGGGCATCCACAACTTCTCTAGGCAACATGTTCCAGTGTCTCACCACCCTCATCATAAAAAATTTCTTCCTTATGACCAATCTAAACCCACCCTTTTTCAGTCTAAAAATGTGGTCCCTTGTCCTGTCATTACAGGCCTTAGTTAAAAGTGTCTCTCCATCTTTCTTATAAGCTCCCTTTATATATTGAAAGGCTGCAATAAGTTCTCCACGGAGACTTCTTTTCTCCAGGCTCTTCTCCGACTCTCTGAGCCTTTCTTCATAGAAGAACTGCTCCAGCCCTCTTCACAGGAGACAAGCAGGCCTTTAAGAGAAGAGACAAATGAGACACAACTGGGTTTGTGCAGGGTCACTTAGATGGCTTGTCCAAAATTAAACCTTAAGAAGCGAGAATCCAAGGGTCTCATTTCCCACTTTGGGAAGAAAAGGCTGATGTCACTTTGGCTGTCTGGTTTTCTTTTGCATCACACTATCCCGAGTTTTCTTGCACTGAATCATTCTGAGAGATGAACTTACTTTTTTTTTTTTCTTTTTTATTAGCCAAGTTGGTTGTTTGGTTGGGTTTTCGTTTTGTTTTCTAATTTGTCCTTAAATCTTTTATTCTCTTGGCCAGAAGATTTTTAACAACATATAGATCAATTCTGTGGCCCTTGCACAGAGGGAAGATCCTCTTAAATTATATCTCATAAAACACTCTCCATGTGAAGGCAGGAATCTGATATAAATGAACACTTTATTGTATCATTGCTCAAAACTAGAGACTGCTGGAATGCTTTGACTGGAGCTGAGTAAAGTATTTAAAAAGACTCCCTGTCTCCCCACAAATTAGCAGCTTCCATAATATTCTTTAAAGAAAATTACTTTAGCAATGAAAGGAAGCCTCTAAATTTTTTTTTATAGCTCAAATGTAGAACCTCTTAAGGGGTAAATTAACTGTTTTCTGAACAAAAAAAAACCCCTACTTTAATTTCATTGTTGTAATTAATTCTTTCTCATACTCTGTAAGCAACTATAACTATTTAATCCAAAGAGTGACATTTCCTAATATTGATTTGTTTTTTTACTTCCAAACAAGAAATTGGCATTTTGACATACTGGTCCATAATACGCTGTGTGACAATTCAAGAGATCCAGAAGGGAAAATTTCTGCAAGTCTGACCACTGTTTGATGCTGAATTTCCTCTTTTCTAAAGTAAGAGTACCTGTTTTTAATCAAGACTTGAAGTTTGAGTAACAAACTGTCTTACCCAGTCTTGCAGCAGCAGAATCGAATGTTGAAACTCATGACAAGGAAGCAACACAAGGTTTTTGAAATGGGGTGCTTCCCAGCTGCTGAGTCTAGATCTTCTGGGGTCAAGGTGTAAATGGGTGTCCTGAAGTGCTCCAACCGTTCCTCCAGTGGGAGTGACTGGAGTGTAGGACACCAGGGCAGACCACTGAATTTACCTGCCATGCCCTCTACATGTAGCAAAAGTACCCTTATCTTCGCTCCTTGTATACATGGTGTTTTATGAGCAGTAACTGATATACTGCTTTTCCACAGCATATATGTAGTAAATGCCATAATCTCCAGCTAAAGGGATTTTTTTTTGCATTTAAAAAAAAAAAAACCAAAAAAACAAAACCAAACATATTGTGTTAAAAAAACATGGATTTTGTGGTTTGGTTTTTTTTTTTAATTTTACTACATAATGATTTTTTATTTATTCTGTGTAGTAACTGAATATTCATAAGCCTCACTCTTAAGTGAAGCTCAAATGTACTAAGGACTTCACATGCTGACTCTAAGCAATCTCCCTTCTAAGAGAGACACAGTTCTCCAAGTCAGTACTTCTCTCCTCAATGCTTTTTGCTAAATGATACCAGGTAGCAGAAGCTGCAGCACAGTTTGGCCAGAAGTATCTTGGGGGGGGC
>VZTQ01006768.1:266123-283863 GCA_013400755.1 Pelecanoides urinatrix
TTGGAACAGGCTGCCCAGGGAAGTGGTGGAATCACCATCCCTGGAGGTATTTAAAAGACGTATAGATGAGGTGCTTAGGGACATGGTTTAGTGGGCATGGGGGTGTTGGGTTGACGGTTGGACTCGATGACCTTAGAGGTCTTTTCCAACCTTTATGATTCTATGATTCTATGAGAATATGGTAGATGGGATGGTTTGGTGTGCACATGGCTGAATTTTAGAAGAAGGCTAGAAAATGAAAAGCAAAAGCCCTCTTAAAGGGTGATCACATTTCTTCTCCCTAGTATTGCTGCCTGTCAGAGAGAAAACAAATTCCCTCCCTCCTTTGTCTCCAACTGTTTGTGCTTCATCCAAAACTGACTGGGAAACTACACATGAAAGGATCTACTTTACCTCACTAGGGAGGAAACAGTATTTTCCCCTACATGGTTCAATATGTCTTGTGTCTTTGGGAATTGCCAGTGCTCTTGCGAATTAGGATACAATTTTCCACAATAGGTGAAGGACTGCAAATCACTTGAGCCAAACAAATTATCAATTTTCATTTTACTGGTAATTTGCTTTTTTAGGGGTTTACATTAAGTGCTTCAAGAAATGTCAATTTGTGTAGGGTTCTTCTTTCTGAGTTTAATTTTCTTGGTATTGAATAATTTACTTTCTCACACTTGTCTATGTACTTTTCCAACACATTTAAAAGCTGCAACTTTTACTCCTTATTGTTCACATTAAGACAATTTAATTAGCTGACCTTTCTACTTTCCTTTAAGACAAGTGCTGTAATTATTTAGGTCTTTCAAACATTTTCACAACAACATATTGATTCCAGTTAATGTTTCTTACTGACAAGTTTTAATTTCTATCAAATTTACCTCTAATTTTAAGTTGTTTTGTTTATACATTTATCTGCAGATGACTGTGTTTATTATTGCTTCCTCCCCTGCTTGAGTTACCTTCTTTTGAGTAAGTTGTCAGTAGAAAACTGTCTTCCTGACTTCAGTGTGTTGGAATTGCAATTTGGGGAAAAAAATAGGTGATTACTTCTTGGACTGAAGATTTCTGGGAAAATCTCAGCTCCATTAATTGATTTGTGGCCTCATGCATCTTTCCAAGGGTTTTTTTCCAGCTTTACTGGTTTCTTGATCTCCATTCGTCTTCTCTTTATTATTTTGCTTTACATCAGCAACTGCAGGCTTCATCAAATTGGGAGCCTCATTGTGCTAAGAATTTTGAAAATACAGTGCAAACTGTGTCCTTGGACCAATGCCTATATCATTAATGGACACATCTAATGTTGATCACCTTTAAGGTGATTGCTGCTCTGTAAAATACTCACATGGCTGTCACTACTGCTTTGAGTGCTTCACAATATCATCTGTAACTTGTCAGGTATCTTCAATGATGTGAATATTGAGTAATTCCAGTTACAAACCTTATATATTTAGTTGCCTAAAAGACTTTATTCTGGACAAAACAGCATAAAATCGTTCAGGCAATCTGCATCAAAATGTGAACTGAACCTCAGCCAAAACTTCAACCTACTGAAATTATCTGTAGAATTTCCTGTGTGCTACTCAAATACCTTTTAAAACTTTCTTAGTTAAAATTCAGTAGATAGAAATATTTTTTTTTTTCCCTAATGGCATTTTTTAATCTTCTAATAAGCAAAAAAGCTTGCCAGGAATGATCAGCATTTTAGCAACTGCCAATGGAAAAGTATGCTTTGCATTTGGGATCCTTCTCTCCAATGAGCAAACTTCAATGAATTTTGTTTAAAAAGAACAACTAAGCAACATTTAGTCAAGTTCTGAACACATAAAAGTCTCAAATAAAGTAACTGTTCAAGGTGAGGATAATCTAGAGTTTTCTGGAGCTTAGAAGGATGGATGTCTCGTCCTGATTTGTATCTGCGAGATCTAAGCAAATTCTCAGTCTTCATAGAAAAGATGGCCAGATCATCTATCATTTTATCACAACAATAAAGACCTTATCCATTACACGATCAATGATGAGTGTTGTGGTGAATATTAAGGAACATGTTAAATCAGGGGTTTTATGTATAAGCTAGTGGAAAAGAATGTGTGTTTGGATGAGAAGCATTGAAAAGGCATATTTGATAAGGGACTGCTGCAATCAAGTACTGACTATAATCAAGTACACCGAGTCCAACAGAAGATAAGCCAAGACTCACCAGTTAGAACTAGAATTTTTAACAGGCGAAGACTTTTCTTAGCCTTGCTGAATATGACTGGTACAGATTCCCAGGACACCAAACACCCCATCACGGCATGTTGGAGTCCAGGGTAAGTGACAGTGGCATGACAGTAACATCTTAAGGACAGAGGTTCCTGCTGCTTCTGACAAGGATGCTCAGCTTCGTGAAGTGATTGCACTTGTTCATGCTTGAGAGAGCAAAGTGGAAGCTGAACGCCTTCTGGTTCAGGCTTTAATTGCAAGGAGCTGAGGGTTGGATGGCTGAGGGTAAAATGGTGCTTTAGCATCAGGGTGTTCCTGGAGTAACTTTCAAGGAGTGTTTACCAGGTGCCTCAGGGGAACAGAAGAATAGATTAAAAGAAAATAAATCACATAAAAAGCTTTAAGGTTGGAACAGTTTTCTAGTGCAGAGTGTGGGAGATGGAGATTTATTACTGGTGTCCATATTTTCTTGGCTTGCCTATGACATTAGTTGCAATAGAAATAATTAATAGGATTGTGTTCTTCTGGAAAATTACGTAGATAGTGTATCAGAGATGATTCCCCTGGGACGATCCTCTCTGGAAGGCTGGGGAGAGAAGGAACTCATCTGTAGGGTCAGAAAAAAAATTGTCTTCCATGTTAAAACATTTGTAAAGTAAACTGCAGATTTAGGAGGTAGTACTCCACATGATCTGCATGTGGAGTATGTATGGTTTTACTTTGTCCTGTTGTACAGTAATACAGGAAGAAACTTTGACTGAGAAGTTGTAATGTATTTTAATGTTGATTTTCATGCTATAACTACTACTTATGCAGAAATTTGAATACTCATTGTTATGGAAATTTAACGTAAGCCCACATCCTGGTTATGTCATTGCATTTAAGGCACACAGATAAAATTAAAAAACTCTTTAGAACTTTAATACTCTCTAATACTTATGTACAACTCTTACCTGGTCGCAACAATCCTCTTCTGAGAGAGGGAAGGACAGCAGGCTGCCTGTGTACAATTTACAGAAAAGATACATCTTGCCTGGTATTGTCTTGATATTGCAGAAATGGGTCCTTGGAAAACAGCAAGCAAATACTCTTGACACTCAAATTTAAGAGATCCTATTTTTCACTGCCCCTTTGAACAGTTGTTTTAAGTGAGACATCAGCAGTACTGATGTGACTGAAAAGATTTCTCCTTACAGGTGTGTGCATCTTCCACATTATGACTGAGGCAAGGTCAGCTAAGCCCTTACCTAGCTTTAATTGACAGATTTGATCATATTATATTGATAGAGATTTTACTCCTCCTCCTCTTCTGAGATATCTTTAAGTGTATGTGGCGTTTTTATACTTACTTGTGAGAGAAGCATTTCTGTCCCACCCATATGAAGGTGAGACACAGAAATGCTGACTGACTTGCCCAAGATCATACCACAAAGGAATATGAAGGATAGGAAAATAATTCAACCACCTTGACTTTCCAAGCTCTTCTCTAAATACCAAACCTCTTTGTAAATACTGTGAAGATTTTTAAAGGCTGTTACAAAAATAATACAGGCTTTACCCTGTGACATGTCCTTTCCATGCTTTCCTTTGTTTTAGCCTGTCTAGGTTATGTCATTATAGACTTTCTTTACCATATAGATTTAGAAGCTTTGTCACAGGGACTCGAACACTTTATTTTGAATAATTGTCTGCAGTAGCAAGATTCCCATTTCTTCCAGAAAATTTTTTAGATGTGATTTGTTTGTTTTTAGTGTACACTGATTTTCAAAGCAACATCTTTCTTTTGCATAATTCTGTGTAAAATCTCCAGCCCAGGTTAAGCCAACAGACAAAACTGACCAAAATATCTTGTCAAAATACTGATAAACGACAAAGGATGTTTTCCTCTCCTACTCCACCTCTTCTTCAAACAAACAAAAAAAAAAGCTGCTGTTTCCAAAATCCATTTCACAGGAGGAGCGGGCTTTTTAACAAACAAATCCTGTCCATATGGTTGTCAGAGAAATTATCTTAAATGAGGAGACAAGAATGAACTCCTCGTCAAGTAAGACAATTATACAAAAACATCTGAATCAGTCAACTGCACAACGATTGTAAAAGAAAGCAGCTTAACATTCTGTTAGACAAACGTCTTACTGACCACAGCCACAGCTGCTGTTGCTATTGCTGATGTTCAGGAAGGCTGGAGTCACTGGAGCTTCCCTCAATATTCGAAGCATCTTGATGCTCTGATTCTCCCAACCCTTATACATATTAAAAGAGTGTGTCCTTGCTTACATAGGGTGAAGGAGTTTTATAAGAGATGTCTACCTGGCATACCTCCAGCTTGAAGCACCTGCTGCAAATAAAGCAGATGATGTCCCAAATACTTACCAGTGCATTGAACTTTTTTAAAGCCCCTGAATAAGTTTTTGGCTCAAGTCTGACTGATTTAGAATAGTCTGCAACTTAACTCCTGAGGTTCATTGTACAAGGCATTTCCTGCATTGCCAAGCAATTCTGAAAACAGATCAGAGGACTGAGGTGCAATTCAGTAAATGATTTGAATCATCTGCCTTATGTATCAGAGCCTTGTTTCCCTTCAAAAGAAGAAAATATCAGTTAAGGTAATCTAAATCAGTGCCTGGAAACGGACTCCTAAGCAGAGCAAACGAAGAATCAGGAAATAAAGGGAAAAGAAACTAGAAGAAAATAACAGAGGTGTTTGTGTGTTCATTACCCAACAGTTCAGATGACAATCCCCTCTTAAAGGATGCAAACTCCTCACTCAGTGAATGACCCACAGTTCTAATGCAGTGGAAAATTTTTCACTATGGAGATATAAAATTATTTCAAGTCCTAAATGAAGAATCTATCTTGGTCAAACATAGAATCACCTTCTCACAATTGTTGTCCATTTCTAATGTGAGTTTGCCAGCTCTTTGGTGCCAGGGTAGTCTCTTCAAGTTGCTATTGTTTCATGGGGCATTTGCAACTGAGAGTATGCTATTGTAAGGAATGACAGCTTAGTGCAATAAGTTGTACTCAAGATATTAATATTTTAATCCTTGGTGTAGCAGCATACTAGCAGTTTTGCTAAAAGCGATGAGGATGTGACCATTAGGCCTCTCCTCCATGAAGTCTTAGGTTAGATTTTCTGAGTGCAGCAGATCATGCAATTAACAGCATCCATCATGACCATTACTGGACACTATGGTATATGGGATCAAGAGATTAAAGAAAATTGAAATACTCTTCTATCCAAGACTGCTAGAACATGGCTTCCAGCCAGGGGAATCAGACAGATACCCCACTATTGCCTCTCAAACTGCTGCTTAGAGCAATTTGCTATTTTTATATTAATTGTATCAGGAAACAACGGAACTTGTTCAATTTATCACTGTTATCGTATATGTAGATACTGTGCTAAGTGTATATACATCCAACAATTCATGCTATCGGTGTGTATGAACTTTGTCTCCATTTCCACTGACAAAGGGAGATATACACCAGTGCTTAACAAAGGGAGAAGGCTTGAAACCAGTTTATGCTGTTGATTGCTGTGGGCCATAATTGTTGTTCTGTCAAAGCATCAGCATGCCGGTCATAGGAAATGATGAGCAATCTTAAACCTGATTGTAAATTGCGTCTGACTGATTGGCAAAGTAATCAGCTGAAGCTGAGGGAATCAACACTGGGCATGCGGAGCACCTTCTCCTGCCATCAGGTCATGCAGCTGCAGCAAGTTCAACAAAATGGCAAATCTTTCAGTGCACAAAAGAGCACAGACTGCACAGTCCAACCCCATGCAAACACTTCACTTAAGTATCATTGGGTGTTTTGTTTCCCCTGTTACTTGCTTTTGGCTAGTATCCATCCACTCAGAGCCTCTTCAAAAGCCTGCTTGTGCACTTTATACAGCAATTTTGTTTTATTGGACATTCATTACCGTACCCAGTTTCTGTGTAAAATTGCTATGTAGTTATTAGGAGAGGTGTTGGCACTCGAATTACACTTTTTTCTCAAGAGGTTTCCCTGCTTTTTCACCTGCCCATTGAGTGACCATTAATGTGGATGAAAAGCATGGGCTCCGGGGAAATGATTAGAAAAGAGTTCCCTGCCAGAGTAATGATTTTACTGTGTCTGTTTTGATTTCTTGCACAGTTGGTTAAACATGAGTAGACTCAACAAAAGAATCATATTGGTAAGTTAAGTTCTGCGTGGACAGTATACGTGCGTAAAAATATGTAATGTCTACCTTATATAAAATATATATTTACAACACACACTTTGGCCTTTTGTAGAGGGCTTTCCTAGATGATGTGAATTTTTTATAATAGGAAATTATAAAAGTTAAAATTCGTTGAAGCTTGGTGTGTAGAGTTGCTGAAATGTTAGTTGTGCCAACTAATGTGAAAATTGTCCCTCCTCTCCAGACTGGAAAATAAGGGAAATGATTAATCCCTTAGAAACAGATCGCTGGAGCCATTTCCTGAAACTCAGATATTTAGAAATTTTTCTTTGTGGGTATGCAGGTTTTGTTTGATGTTGCTGCAATTATTGAAGTAGGAAGATGCAGTCAATAAGAACAAGAAGACAGAAAACATTGGCAGTGCTAAAGGTGTCTGCAACTGAGCTATTCAGGCCATGGTGCAGAACCTCACACTCCACCCACACTGCTCAGGACTAGCTCCTTGTGAAGCACGTAGTGTGTACTCACACCATAGAGCACCTGGCCTGGATCTCCTCCAGGTCCTAATAACTGCCCTTGGAGGGCATATTTTTTATACATTTTCAGCTCAAAGTGCACTCCAAAAAGTTTAAGTAAGTCCTCTGTCACAACTTGCCAGAAGTGCCAGACTTGGCAAAAACCAAATGCACATATTGTATGCTTTGGATTGGGGCAGCAGATGAATGGGATTGTTGAAAGGAAAAAACACCATGGATGACTCCTTAGGAGTGTGGAAGGAAAAGAGGACCATCTGAAACACTTCTCCTGACTTTATCCTCAGAGGGCAGTAGTTGGTTCCTTCAAAAACTAAGCCTGAGAGCTAACCAATATGCAGAGAGTGATGTCCAGGGTCTTAGATTGATGGCCAGGCTTCGCTTTCATTAGCACAACAAGAGCAGATCAAGTAGAATGAAGCAGGTGATGCCAAAAATTTAGTATATGTGCTTCAGACATTTCAGGTGTTTTACCTTAGATTAGCTCTAGTCTGGTCTGTGGGCAAAATATCCCCAATAAACATGTAACCTGAAGCTGTCCAAAATAAAATTATGTCCATTCTCAGAAGTGCCATGCTGCCCTTTCATCTGTCTTATGGAAATGACGGTAAGAGTTTGGTTTTTTTTTTTCTTTCTGGTGTCATCCCTTTTAGAAGGTGCAATAAAGCTCCATTTCTGCTCTTGGTTAAAGTCATGGCTTATTTCTGTTCCAGATTGTAGCTGTCTTGTTCTTCCTGATTCATGAGCAATACCATAGCACTGTCACTCAATTCCCCTCTCCTGCCAGGCTCCAATGGTTTGGTCATTGGACAGGCAGGTCCAGCAGGGAGAGGTAACTCATATGTCTGCAGAATATGGCTTGGATGAAACTCTTGATGACCTGTTACCAATGTTCTTAGACTTCTTTATGGCTCATTTTCTTGCACCTTCTCAATAGCACTGTTCTGTCCCAGGAAGAGGAAGTTTATGGATGTAGGACCTGAGCTCAGGCTAGTGGAAATGTAGTGTCCTCAGTGCAGAACTGAAACATGCAGAGAGGCAGAGTTGAGACCCCCTACTATAAGCTGTCACCACAACTTTACAATAGCTCAGCAAATTTTTGGGAGCCCATACTTAAGCTAAAGAACATGGTTTTCACAGATTCCCAAGCTGTGGTCTCTGACACCTACTGGTTAATGATTAGCTAGTTTGAGACTGGCAAGTTGGCTGTGGTCAAAATGGTTGAGGTCTCCACAGCCATCATCCAAATACTGTCCCTTTGATTGCCAAATCCACCTGCCTCTTATACAAAGCCATCTAGTCTTTACTTTGTGTCCATTCCTGAAGTGTATGAGCACCGCTTGGCATGATCTTCAGCACAATCCAGTGCACCTGTGACTTCGTTTCAGTACGAGCCTTGTAGTTTGTTCTGCAGGTCTTGGTGAAACACTTAGACAGGCTTACAGATATCTAGGGATGTTTTGCAGGAGAACATGCAGTGCCTGATTGCTCTGATTTCCAGCCTGAAGTGACTGCTTGTTTCCATGCCAGGACAGAGCCTTTTATGGCATTTGGGTACCTGTCTGTGTTGTCAGAAAGGCTGCCTACCCCTGTGCTGCTGGGTGATGCTACCGTACCTGGTCAGCACAGGAGTGCATACACAGTTTGCCTTCGTTCTTTTGCATGCTGTGTGGAAATACGTAGTTGATAAGCTTACTGCAAGTGGGTGGTTGGTCACCGCTGTGACAAATGCTCTCTGAGTAAAGGATGCTGGCTGTGCCATGCAAAACCTCTGTGAGATTGCAGGAGGGTTCTTCCATCCCAACTGGAAGAGTAAGGACCAGTATCTTCAGCAACTGCATGAACAATCCTCGTCACAGCTCCCAAATGTTGCCAGCTAGTACCCATGTCATCTTTGCCGTCAGTGCAGAGGGAAATGACCACCAGGTTTCCCAGTGAGGAGCAAGAAGCAGATTTGGTAGGATGGCAGATGACACTGAAGGGATAAAAAGCAACAGGTTGTATGTGTATCTCTTTACCTTTCCCTTAATTTCTAGAGGTGTTCAATCCATAATGTCTTTTGGACAAGGGTGGTTATGCTGGACGTGTCTTCCCTTGCTGTTTGTGCCCTTTTTGACCTTGTTGCATGCTACTGGGCTGCCTGCATTTGCTGCTTCAGCACCCCTCAGGATATCTCGCAGGTTGAACAGTTTATTAGAGAGAAATGCGACTCATGAGCTGCAATGTAGAGTTCTACTGGTGAGAGGGGGCAGAAGGGGACATTTGCTAGCTCTTCACTTCTTCAGGTGAAAGTGGGGTTAGCAGGGGCTATGGGTGAGTGGAAGATTGATAAGTCCTGTCTTAGCTGCTGCCAGAGCTCGCTGTGAGGTTGGATAAAAGCTAGAGAGGCAGTGATGGTTAATTAGGTCTTGTAGGACAAAATCCAGTCTCCTCTGCTTTGGCCAAGGAAACTTTCCTCTTCTGCTGTCAAACAAGAGCTCTGGTTCCATGGTCCCTCACCACCACCACCTTGTCTCTCCAGCTCTGATAAAAAAAACCTGCCCTGACCTAATGCCTAGGTTTTGACTGAAACACCCAATTCATGTCCTGCTGCTCCGTGGCCCCAAATTCCCTGCCAAAAACGGTCTTTGTAGCCCAGATTTTTACATACATGTGTGCACACACTTGTTGTGGTTATGTGTGTTTTGACATGTGTTTTTGTGAAAAGGATGTATTTCTGGGAAACAATGAACAGCATGAAAAGGTGTGTAGATAAACAATTCCCTGTATTCAGAAAAGAGATGAAAAGATCTTGTTCACACTTGATATGTTCACAGGTAATTGTGCTTTTACAGCACATTTCACTGTGTCAGCCACACTGAATGCTTTTCAGGCATGTTAAGAGGCCTTTGCATTATAAAGGGGTTTCTACTATGTGTAGGTCTGCTGAGAGTTTGTCACAGATTATAAGCCCACTCCTTTTTCCTCACTACCACTTGATTTGTATCTTCACTTACTTTAATAAGCTGGGAAAAAAAATCAGGCTTTTCACAACTCCTCAATGTTCATGCTGCAGCATATTTTTCTTTGGACATGGGAAATGTTTTTCACCATGATCCTTCAAATCCCATCTTTGCTGACCTAGACATGCCATGAAAAAAAAAACCCACACTATTATTTTCCTCTGTGGTATTGATCTTTCTGAGGCAGATGTGCTTTAGGAAAACCTAGAGTAGTACTTGTGCATACCTGCAATAAGTATTTTAAGCCCTGGATACACAGCCACGTTTGTGCTTTGAACACTGTTTAACGTCATAAACATGATAAAAAACTAATAATCAATACAAAATTAACATCTTTATAACACATATTTCCACAAAAAGCTATAATTTTGTACAGAAAAAGGGATCATGAATAAAAAATCTGTAAGGTTTAAGCAAGTATAATATCTTAAATACTTCTTTCGTGTCTTCTTTGCATTTAATAAATAGATGTAATCTTTCTAGTTATTTGCTACTGGCGTTGCTTCTCATAACAGCAAATCTTTCCATGGAGAGAAGATCCCATGATTTAGTGAACCATTTATTTATAGGGACCTTGCTGGGAGATTTCCAGTCAGTGGCTAAAACTGCTCTAGCAGCTAATTATAAATGCTTTAAAAATCAGTGAAGGAAATATTATCAGGGCCACATTTGTAACCTAAAAATACTAAACCTGGAATGTAACTTGAGATTGTATATATAATGATACTTAGTTCTTTCATTACAATAGCACCCAGAAATTCCTACTGAAATAAGGATCTCATTTATAGTTAATTATAAAATCTTCTCATAAGGTTTGGAAGAAACAGATGGCTTCCTCTCCCCTCCTTCCCCCCCAGCTTGTGCCTGACAGTACACCATTCCCCCCTGCCTCCAATTTATACTGTGTGTATATCTCTTTAGGCATATATTTTGTGGTTCATGATGGACGATTAATAATGGGCTTTAGAGCTCTTCTATCAGGACTATGTATACTTGGTAAAAGACGAAGATTTTATAGCCTGAAAACAATGGTGTATAATATGTGTACTATAAATACTGCATGTATGGCAAGCGAAACAACCAGCCTGTGGGATAGATGAGAAATTGAACAAAAAATACAATGACATGGAAGGATGTCTCAAAGGATAAGCATGGGAAAGTGAAGAGTCTAGCAGGTCAAAGGACATAGAAAGAGTGAATCCAGGTTGTCTGATCCCCAGCCGAGAACACCAGATTACACTGTATTCAGTGTAGCTTTCCATCGTTGCAAAACAACTCAGCAAAGTAGTGATCAGATATTCCAATCCTGTGTCAAATTACTGAGAGACAAATTCCCATCAAGGAAACCTGTGCATTTCATCCTTTCAAAAAAAATTTGGCCCAGATGTTTTCAATTAAATGAGAACTTTGTTGCAAATATTTTGTACTAAAAATATTGGTTTTGCATAATAGCCAGGATGTGTTCCTAAGAGATCTCATTCATTTATTTGTATGTATATAGATGTACGAAAATGTGGTTTTGATTAGTGCAATTGAAAGCATTCAATCTTCTGTATATGCTTTCTGTTTTTGAAAGATTAATTACTGGTTAAAAAGTGCAATTTGGAAGTTACCATTATAAAACAGTACTGTCTCCAGCACCAGGTGCTGGGTAACTGTGTAGGGTGGTAGTTTTCTAGGACCTGATGCTGGAGCAAATACTATTTTGGTGCAGTATTACTCTCTTGTGGCTCATGGTAAATTTTGTGCCATTGTATGAAGATTTACTTGCCTTTAGAGCTGATAGTTGTTCAGGGCTACATACTTAGTTTAATAGCTTTTGTGTAAAGAAATTGAATTGGAAGTCATTATTCCTAGGAGTAATTGTGTCTCCTTCCTGCAGCCCTTTTTCTTCTGGGAAGCAGTCAACATGAAAAAAGCAGGTTCCCAGCTACTGAGACATTTTTACCTGTCTCATGGTGGGGAAAATGTTGGCTTCGTGTAGGAACATTGTACAACTGAATGGTAATGCATGTGCAATCAGCTGATGTGGAAGGGGCTGTAGGACATGGTTCTCCCCTGCTCTTATAACCACCAATGTGGCAGAGAGGCACTGGTCAGCCTCACCAGCCTGGCCCTAATGTTACAAGACTGAGGGGTCTTGACACTGTCTCTGACATTGGGCTCTGACCTTGGGGCTATCATAACATAGACAGTAAACGGTGATTTTTCGACAAGAAATGCTGATTGTAAGTTGTCGTGCTTTAACCCCAGCCGGCCGCTGAGCCCCACCCAGACGCTCGCTCACTCCCCCCGGCTGGGATGGGGGAGAAAATCAGAAGGGTAAAAGTGAGAGAACTCGTGGGCTGAGATAAAGACAGTTTAACAGGTAAAGCAAAAGCCGTGCACACAAGCAAAGCAAAACAAGGAATTCATTCACTCCTTCCCATCGGCAGGCAGGTGTTCAGCCATCTCCAGGACAGCAGGGCTCCATCACGTGTAACGGTGACTTGGGAAGACAAATGCCATCACTCCGAACGTCCCCCCCTCCTTCTTTGTCCAGCCTTATATGCTGAGCATGATGTCATATGGTATGGAATAGCCCATTGGCCAGCTGGGCCAGCTGTCCTGGCCACGCTCCTTCCCAGCCCCCTGCGCACCTGGCAGGGCATGGGAAGACAAAAAGTCCTTGACTAGCGTAAACATTACCCAGCAACAACCAAAACATCAGTGTGTCATCAACACCATTCCCACACTGCATCCAAAACACAGCACCGCACCAGTTAATAGGAAGAAAATCAACTCCATCCCAGCCAAAACCAGGACAAAGTAAACTATTATAATTAACTGTCCTGTCATTGCTTTTATAGAATCACAGAATAATTGAGGCTGGAAGGGACCTCTGGAGGTCATCTTGTCCAAACCATCCTGTCCCCCCACCCACAGGCAAGGCCACCTAAAGCTGGATGCTCAACAGCGTGTCCAAAAAGCTTTTGAATATCTCCAATGAGGGAGACTCCACAACCTCCCTGGGCAACCTATCGAAGTGATTAACATGAGCATTGTGGAGTGCTGACCAAAGGTGTCATACAGAGGAAGTAATGGATATTAACATGCTTGCGCTTTCTGTGACATTTCAGTGAGCTCTCCTTGGACCAGGAAGGATTAAAAATATGACCTGTAATAAAACCCTAATAAACTCTGCTTCAGCGATTCTGCTATGTCCCTTGAGGTAATAGTGGTCTCCTCACGGAATCCACCCCCACATGCTGAAGTAGAGAGCTAATTCTCTCTGCACTTATGAAAAAGAGGCTCAAATCTTTCCCTGTGGCAAGGCTGCTTTGAGGAATAGGGCCAAAAAACACACCAGTAACCAGGTTACTCAAGGACAAGAGCACTGTGAAAGCTTGCCAGCTGATTAACTCTACAGGCGTGATGCTCACTGGACTCCTAGAGAGTTAAAGCCAGCATGGTGTACAGTCCTGCCAATTTAGTAAGTGCTTCACTATTCAAAGGTCCTACTAATCCTCAGGGATCTAGACTGCTCTATTGCTTTTGGCCAAGCAATGGCAGCATGACAGTTGTCTAACAAGTGTATGGCTCATGAATGGTAATGTTTATCCCTAAAATGGGAAATCTTCTGCTCTGCATCTCGTGGATACTTTCTGACTCATAAATTTCTGCTGAACAAGAAGAGTTGCAGAAACAGAAGTATTTGAGAAAAGCCACACCATGAAGCGAACTGGTATGTAGTTCCTGGAACTGCTGGACCATGGAAATATCAGCAACAACAGGAAAAATAGCACCGTTTATTAAAACTGTGCTCAGCTCGCCCACCTTAACTCTCTGTGCAGTGTGTCTGAGGTGTACATGCGGTATAGAAGTTGACTTTTTCTGAACAACACCAGAAGGCAAATCAGAAGCTGATTGCAGTGGCCTGGAGGTCAGATCAGGACAGAGGTACCATCAGCCAGCTGAGTGATGTAGAAATGTCAGCCCATTAAGCTGAAAGAAGAGGACTGTGGAAATTTTTAAGGCTTGGTTTCAGTATCTCTAGCACATGCACTCTCTGTTAGTTATAAAATTTATGACAGAAAGTGCTTCTTCTGAAGATATTCGTGTCTCTGATGCTGGATGAGCAGTTAAGAGTTTGAGTGTGAGACTTAATAGGAGATTATTAGGTTCTGCATAATTCTACCAGAAGTAGATCATTTTACATCTTGTTCCCAGAGCAATATATTTGCAATGAACAGTACCCAAAATTAGAAGTCTATCACAATCTGTGGTGAAATATGCTGTAGCATTTCATGGGGGTATAGTGCAAGTCATAAGGTATCAAATCCATGGTTCATCTCATCTTCTATTGTCTTCAATAGTAGCTGCAGAGAAGTAGTTACAAAAAATGTGTGCTGAAAAAGATAAAAAAGCCTGCTTACTTCCAAAAGCCTTGCTATTAATAGCTAACAGATACTGGTTTAAATTATGGGGTTTTATGTCCCTACCCAAAACTTGGATCATTAAGTCAGTAGTGTTGTTAGTCATAGAACTGTCCAGTCTTCCTTTGTATCATGCAGCTGTGTATTGCACAGCCTGATTATTCATTGTCTAGAAATAATCAGCAATTGTCCCTTCTTGTTTGATTGAAGGCCTCCTTTATGCCAGGGCAGAATAGTAGTGCCCATTCCTCCTGCCACACAGCATTTGTTTTTTAACACTTTATTATGTCCCCTCTTGCTTGTTCAATTTCTCTGGGAAATAACACTGTTCTTTGTAATCTCTATTCATGGGGGAGGGCTTTATTTCATAGAATCACAGAATCATAGAATGGTTTGGTTTGGAAGGGACCTTAAAGATCACCTAGTTCCAACCCTGCTGCCATGGGCAGGGACACTTTCCACCAGACCAGTGTGGCCTTGAACACTTCCAAGGATTGGGCATCCACAGCTTCTCTGGGCAACCTGTTCCAGTGCCTCACCACCCTCATAGTGACGAATTTCTTCCTTATATCTAATCTAAATCTACTCTCAGTTTAAAGCCATTACTCCTTGTCCTATACTACATGCCCTTGCAAAAAATCCCTCTCTAGCTTGCTTGTAGGCCCCCGTTAAGTACTGGAAGGCTGCTATAAGGTCTCCCCGGAGCCTCCTCTTCTCCAGGCTGAATAACGCTAGCTCTCAGCCTTTCTTCATAGGAGAGCTGCACCAGCCCTCTGGTCATCTTTGTGTCCTTCTTCTGGAGCCATTCCAACAGGTCCATGTTCTTCTAATGTTGGGGGCCCCAGAGCTGGACACAGCACTGCAGGTGGGGTCTCACCAGAATGGATAGAGGGGCAGAATCACCTCCCTCGGCCTGCTGGTCACGCTTCTTGTGATGCAGCCCAGGATACAGTTGGCTTTCTGGGCTGCAAGTGCACATTGCTGGATCATGTTGAGCTTCTCATCAATCAACATACCCAAGTCCTTCACCTCAGGACTGTTCTCAATCCATTCTCTGCCCAGTCTGTATTTCTGCTCGGGATTGCACTGACCCAGGTGAAGGACCTTGCACTTGGCTTTGCTGAACTTCATGAGGTTTGCACAGGCCCATTTCTCAAGCCTGTCAAGGTCCTTTTGGATGACATCCCTTCCCTCCAGCATGTCAACCGCACCACTCAGTTTGGTCTTATCAGCAAACTTGCTGAGTGTGTACTCAATCCCACTGTCCATGTCACTGACAAAGATGTTAAACAGTGCAGGTCCCAACACCAATCCCTGAGGAACACCACTCATCACTGGTCTCCACTTGAACATTGAGCCATTGACTGCAACTCTTTGAGTGCAACCATCCAGCCGAGTAGTCCATCCGTCAAATCCATGTCACTCCAATTTAGAGACAAGGATGTCATGCATGACGGGGTCAAATGCTTTGCACAAGTCCAGGTGGATGATGTCAATTGCTCTTCCCTTATCCACCAACGCTGTAACCCTGTTGTAGAAGGCCACCAAATTTGTCAGGCACAATTTGCCTTCAGTGAAGCCATGTTGGCTGTCACCAATCACCTCCTTATTTTTCATGTGCCTTAATATAGTTTCCAGGAGGATCTGCTCCATGATGGTCAAAGATGCTATTCCCCTTCTCTGATGGACCCCATCAGCCCCCAGTAGACCAGGTTTCTCAAAGCAAGCCCCATGGTCTAAGTAGCAGAACCCCTGGCTGCAGCACCAGTCCTGTAACCATTTGTTGATTGGACTGGCCCTTTCAAACCCCTTCCCTTTGACTGGGAGGATTGATAAAAAAACTACCTACACTCCAGAGTCTCTCACCACCGTCCCAGGGCTCTGTAATCCTTCTTGAAACTCCTCAAACTGCTCTTGGCTGTATCACTGCTGCCCACGTGAAACAACAGCAGCGGATAATAGTCAGTGAACTGTATGAGGCTTGGTAGTCTCAGTGACAACCCTGATACGAGCCTCCGGTAAGCAGCACACGTCTCTACAAAGTGTGTCAGGCTGGCAAATGGGTGCCTCCGTACCTCTCAGAAGAGAGTTGCCTACTAATATCACTCTGCAATTAGTCATAGTACTATCACCCTGCATATTTATATATTGCCTTTCAAAATGAAAACCTCTTCAAATACTCTTTAAATTTAAATACTATTTCGTAGTATAGTATCTTTGAATCTTTCTGATGTAAAATCAAAGAGTGGCCAAATGAAAAACATATCCTATTTTATATCACTAAATCAATCCATTTTCCCTCAATCATTATGCAGGTTTTTTCCATAGTATTACATACGAAAAGGAGCTTTCTACACCATTTTGTAAAAATATGAATGTAGTTTCTAATTTCTCTTCTCAGAATTTGGCTTTGTGTGATGCTCTCAAAATGGTTTAACAGCACTAAGTAACCTAGTGTGAAGCACTGTTTTGTGGTTTCGTTTTTTCTAGTCAGGATAATTTCTACTGCCTTGCAATCCATGTTCACTTCTCTCCTGTCTTTATCTAATTAATCTGTAATTAATATTCTCTATTCAGTAGAAGTCTATGCAGCACAGGAGTCTTCATAATTTGTAGAATTAATGCTGGCCCCAGTGCATTAAAACAAATTCTTCCACTGAGTTCAGAAAGGTTGAAATTCAGGCCATACGTGTAGGACATTAAGGCAGAGTAGCTTGACACCTGCTTAGTACATTTTAGTCTGGAGGTTCTTGACAGGCATATCCCTTAGAAAGACATCTAAACTTGATCTCAGGACTCCTAAGTGACAGAGGAGGCACCACCTCTCAGGTTAAGTTATTTTCCTGGTTAATTATCATTAGTTTTACAGTACTGTTATTTATTCCTTATATGAATATTTCTAGCTTCATAATCTGTATGTTGAATCTTGCTATTGGCTTTTGGGGATTATTTTTCTTTTGTTTTTGTTATATTAAAGACCTTTCACTACAGGAAATTGTATCCCCAGAGAGATACTTATGCATCTCATTAATTTATATCTCAGTTTCTTCATTATCTTGAGAAATATTTTCTCTATAGTGTGATTCACATAACTTGCCAGATATTATGAACCACCATATGTAGGGACCACCTTTCCACCTTTTTCTATATGTTATCCCAGTACTATTTATGATTGCTATTGCCTGTGGGGGAAGAATTTCCAGGAGGGGAAAATAAATTTAAAAATTCTATGAAATCCTATGAATCTGGAAAGAACACAGAGAGCAGCTAAAGGAATTTTTTATTTTAGAAATTGCTTAATAGAAAATAAGCTATATAATAATGCTTTTGAACTCAAACCTACACCCACAGAAGAAGAGCACCAAAACTCTGTAGTGTATCCTCCATTGTAAATTATGAATCATATAATCATAGAATCATACAATC